>JARHVA010001667.1:0-37500 GCA_037957365.1 Torreya grandis | reverse complement strand
ATTTGACAAGAATAAAAATGCATTGAAATCTTAGATGATAAAGTAACAATAATAGAAATAACTAAAGTTGCATTTCCAAAGTGCTATTCAAAATTGTATTGTTTATAAAATCTATTTGCAAATAAAAAGTCATTTTTTTGGAATTTTCTATTGCAGTTGGCTTTGTCAGCTCCGTACTAGACTATAGGGTAGGCAATTTAACTCTTTCAAGGGCTCTAAGTGCTTCAATTCTACAATCATGTCACCAATAGTAACATCAAAAATCTTAGAAGTTAAGATTTAATTTTTTTTCTATGCTTGGAATAAAATGTCTTTTGTCAAAGCATTGAAAGTGAAAACACAAAAAATTACTAATCACGTGGTCTAGTAAATAATGGAAGACATATTACCCAAAAAAAAGTCCAGACAATGAGGTGAATGCGTAGAAAAGGGAATATAAAACCAGTAATTAACAATTAAGAGTAGCTAATGAACATAGTACCGTAATATAATAAGGTGAGAAGAAAACATAATAGTTCAATAGAAAAAGGAGGACACCAAGATTGGAGAGAAATGTTATTCAAAATGCCTAATGGCAAAAATTGCGTGCGACAATAAAAAAATGAAATTAAAATTACAAGGATGAGATTAGGTGTCAAGAATAAAGAGGAGTTAGAGGGTGGAAGAAAATAGAACTCTAGAAGAAAAGAGCAAACTGAGACAAAAGATATATGTTCATCTAAAAATAATAAATGTTGATCATTACTTACGTAGAACTGCTAAAGAGCAAAGATAAGAAGGAACTAAGCTGGAAATAAAGATTCCAAATGTAAACAAATAATATGCATATCAAAATTAAGTATCTCTAAATGGAAATGAAATTAAATACAAGGAATAGAAACATCACATGATGAAAATAATAAGAATATTGTGTAAATTGTCTTTATCCTCTCTATTATTTGTGAAGGATAAATTATGTTGTCAAACTATATGAAGAGTGCATACCTTCATAAGGAGTGCAACATTATTGTTTGATTTGAACATGCATAGTTACTTTGTTGAGACAAGAAAAAACATCAAGCATTCACATTGTAGATGTGAGTATCACTTATAGAAATTAATTTATCTATTAATGTTGTGAAATTTGCAAGTACAAACAACTTTATGTAAATACTAAATTGTTAGGAAATTGCATACCTTCATTTCTGATTCATGGAATAATTTGCTTAATGCCATTATTTTTATTGATTTTAAAAATTCCTTGCATGTTAAGTTATGAAAGTAAATAGATCACACTTTCTTTGTTTTGTAGGTATTCTGTGTATATTGTTCTTCTTAGTGTAGGGAGCAATTCATCTAGCACTTGGTCTTTTGCTATACATTGTAGATTGTTATTAGATTTAGTTTTAATATTGCATAATAAATAGTGGGAGTAAAATTATGGGCATTATTTTTTACATTTGTTTCAGTGTGCAGTTGTTTCCTGCATCAATTGAAAGTGGTCCACCACTAGTTTGTAGTTTCTGAAAATTGGTTTGAATGGTCTTGAATATGCTTTTGAAATTGATAGAGTACCATGTGCCTAATTTGTCATCAATGGTAAAATCTATTATTTTTAAGCATTAACCATACATATTGAATATTGTAAAGATGTGTACCCTAATAATTATGGGAAAAGTAGGCTAATATATTAAAATGCAAAGACATCAATCATAGACCCAAATGGGTAAGAACAATACTTTTAATTTGTTAGTATGATATTCCTATAGAATAACATATTTGGAAAAAATCTATCCATTTTTTCATGATTTAGAAATAATCTTTGAAGGTTATTGAGATTGAATATGCGCAGTGGTGGAATTTATAAATAATAGAAGATTGAACTCAAATATAAATCAATCTTATAGGAAATTTATTTTATTGAATGTTTAGTCCAGATAATAGTAAAGATTGGTATATGAAATTTAAATAGATTGGTATGATTTTGGTAATATCCATAAGATAATAATAGTATATGGGCACAAAACCACAATTATCATTTGATGTGAAATCTGAAGTGTACAAATAGAAAATCAAGGGCTATGGTTGACATCATAACCACATTAGCATTTAGCCAAAGCTATTTCTCTTTCATTTCCAGTCAATTGATGACATGGGGGCTGAGGGGTAATATGACTGGCTACTTCAAATTATTATTTTAGTTACTCTCTCCTCCACTATTTTGGAGGGGCAAGTAGAGCATGGTCACATGGTCATGAAGGGTAGTGACTAGGGGGTTAACATGAGGGCCAAGGCCTTGGCTTTAGTACTTATGAGAATAAGAATAAATATGATTATCTAAGACCAGTATCAAACATTTACATAAAAATGTTTAGTATATGCCTCTTGGAGCTTAGGCCTACATGTTAGCTTTTCTAGGGAGAGACTTTCCATGTAACACAGTTAGATTGATGTATCTATTTTGTTCCCTAAAGTGATATAAAACACCTTTCTTCACAAAATAGTAATAAAAAAACAATAATTTCTTTACTACCCATGTCACTAGAAATAGGAAATAAGGAACAAAAAAGATATGGAAAAGTAGGAATCAAAGGTTGAGAAATAATCAAGACATTTTAACTTGCATGAAATATAAAATGAGAAGAAAAGGGAAATTTGACAGTAGTGACAAACATTAGATGTGATCAGATTTATGGTAATGGATTATTAAAAATAACCCAATACTTATTTAGAAGAATATCCTTTGTAGGTGTCCTATAGGCAAAAAATATATTACCATCATAAGCTACATATAGTCTCTTGAAATGATCATAATCAGGATTATTTTATCATATTTCCATAACTCCAATGTGAGAGAAATACAAACAAATATAAGAGATCAGATAGAATAGTAAGCATTCAAGTTCCCAATCACAGTCACCACCATACATGCAAATGAAGGAGTTCATAGGAAGAGGCAAGGGAGTTGTTCAAAGGAAATAATACATTGTATACAGACTAAATGATGAAAACACTCTGACATTATAAGGTCTACGACTCTTTCACTATAATATGATCATCTTCACACAAATGTAAAAGATAAGTGAAGATGGAGTATTAGAAAATTATGAAATACACTAAAAAAAGGTAAATGTATCCAAAAAGTAATTAAAAAAATTAATAATTCTATTTTACTTGAATATATAAGATTTGATAAACCTTTGACCTTCATTTTACAACATATTTTACAATTTCAAGAAGAAAAAATAAAAGTTAAGGTTACTTGAATTGTTGGAACATTGATCATGTTGGTTGAAATAAAAACATTGATTAGAGGATTTGAGGTGCCTCTAAAAATAGCATCTAGTAACAATATTATTAGGATTTGGAAAATATTAAGCATTAATTCTGAGCCAATCAATAAAACCATAAAACCATTGACCCAAATTGTTTGGTGATAGAATTGAAAACCCTGAAACATAAATGCATACCTTTTTTATTACTAATTTGCATCTGTTCCTTCAATAACTAAAGTCCTGTAAGACAAATTTTAAGGCATATTTTAACAACTTGAAATTTATGTGCAATTGTAAAATAGGATTATAATAATTAATATATAGATGCTTACCTTTTCCTTGATGTGTTTGTGTTTTTTTAGGAGATTCATCTTCAATTTGTTATTTTATTTTTGACGACATGTGATGTAAGTTCATAGAAGTAAAATGTAAATAAAACATTTTGGAATTATGCATTTCTAATGTAAATATGATTTATTTGTATGCCAATTATTTATGTTCAATGTAATTGAAATTGCATTGTGGTCAATGCAATATGCATGAAATATATTGAATAATTACCTTTTTCAATATTTGTCCACATGCGGTCTATTGTTATACCTACCTCTATCATTAATGGACTTGGTAGTAGAAGAAAATTGTGGTTTGTCTTGAAGTGATGCAATTATTGTTGGTTACTTTTGTTTTATGCCATGTCAATGTTGAAATCACCGACTATGCTGATTTTCATGTTTGGTTCTAGAGTCGATGTGAGTTTATGTACAAATGTTAAAAGGTATACAAAAGGGGCTCTTGGCACCAAATAAACATTTGATATTCGTATAGACATATGTTCAAAGAATAAGTCAATGTTAATTATTTCTATGTTGTTTGTTGTAAATGTTTCAATGTTTTGTAGTGAAGTTGATTTCTTATAACATGTTAACAGACCATGAATATTAATCACAACAAAATAATTGAATTTTTCAATGAGCAAATTCATCTTTGGGTTTGTTGCCATTTAAGTTTCTTGTAGGCATAAGACAACTACTTTCATGAGTTGGTGGTCATGTAGTATATTTTCTAAGTACAATTGTAAACTCCTAGTGTTCAAAGAGCATATTGTGAAAGAATTGTAAGTTTTTAGGGTAAGATCATATGGAAAATTCCATTCTATATTATTTACAAGCCTTTACATTCCACTTTGAACTTCATCTAAGACTATAAAATTTTTGTCAGTCAGTATTTGAATAATGTACAATGAGTCAATGTTTTTCACTCTAGATAATGTAGTATAAATAAGGCCATGATGGTTTATTCCATAGGGGTCAAAATCCAAAGCATTCATTATTAGCCCTTGTGATGTATGAAATATTTACGGACATGCTACTTATATAGGGAATTGCTCTCTCATTGTTATTTTCTTTTTTTCATTTATTCTTTTTGTAACTCTTGTTATAGGAGTCCACAATTTATCTATTTCTTATTGTATAAGGAATCCATTATTTGCCATTATAATTTGCCTACGTTTGCATCATGAAATTGTATCCATATAATTTTAGGTGATGTGCTTGTGTAATATTAAAAAAAATCATCTGTGTGATTGACTAAGCCATCTTCTGTATTGTAATTTCCTACAATTAGCTCAACTAGGATTTTTCTTTTTAGAATTATTTTTTTTTGCCAAAATGGTTTTTTACTAGGTGTATAGTCCTTTTCAATTTCATCAATTTTTATGTGGTCAATTGCAGTTAGTGTATATGTTTCTCCTTGCAAAACATTAGACATTTTGTTTTTATGAATATCAACATCTTTGTTTCTATAAAATAGGTATGGAAATGTTGGGTCAAGAAAAGGACTTCTATGATAGTGTTGATTTAAGTATTCAATGTCTATTTTTTTTGTAATATTTTTCTTATACGATTTAAAATTAATGCGAATTGACTATCTAGTTGCCTCATTACTTTTTGTATTTGAAATAATTTTACATTTTCAATCCAAAATGTGTATGGTATTGTCTCATTTTGAATTTTAAGTTCTTTGAATATCCATTTGTCAAGAATAGGTTATGTTTGGTAGAAATCACCACAAAAAATGACATCTAGGTTTTTGAATGTCTTTGTCAATGTGTGCATGAATTCACATAACCTTTTGTCTATGTTATAATTCATTTGACTACCTATTAAAGATACCTTGTCAATAAGCATTACACAAAGCTGCTCATATTTGTCGCCCATACTATCTAGAGTATTAGATTCTAGTGGAAACAATTTTTACATTTTGTATGACAATTGTAAAACTGAATGAGTAGTTGCACCATTTTTAATATAGGTAGATTTGTCAGTATATGCAACAATAATGTCTTTGGATTTTAGAGGGTCTCTATTAAGTTGTCTATTGTAGAAATGACGTAGTGTTTGGTAAATTACTTTTTCCATATATGTCTTTCCTATTCCACCTCCCCCTATTAGAAATAGGTGAATTGTTTGGTTTGGAGAAATTTGTTTTCTTATTGTAACATATTTAACAATTTTTTATTTTTTAGAGTTCAAATGTTTTTGTGAATCAAAATACTCATCTTTGCTTATTAGAAATGGTTGCTTAGTTATTTTGAATTTTCTTGGTGTCTAAGTTTTTATTGGGTGTTTTTTGGTGATTTAATTCATATCAGGCTCGATATCATATTTTTCATTTGCAGTAAAAAATTGGTCACATTCATTTCCATTTTCAATGTCAAATATCATTGTTTTTTCTTTACGAATGTGTATAGAAGCAATGTCGATGTCATCCCATTTTTTTTTGTAACTGCATTATGAATTTGGCATATATATTTTGTATGGTTTCAAAGTGTCCAAGGTAAGTTGAAATCCATATCTTGGAATCTCTTTTAGTTTCTCGTCTAGTTCTCAATATGGCATGAACAACATCATTTTCTTTCTATAGTAGTTCCCAGGGTCAATGTATTTTTTATACTTCACATAGCATATGATTTGTGGTTTTTGACATCTCTTCATATTTATATGTATTCCTCCATAGTAGGCTACATATTATACTAATCACACATATTCTAAAGATTCTAGTCTTCCATTGTATTTGTTTATGAATGAAACACACATTACATTTTAGGAGTCATCATGATCCTATGCTAACAATTTAGGACTTTTCAAAATAAATGTTCTATATGCCAATGGTGACGTGTTTATAAAAATAGTTTTCCTAGAGCCATAATGTAGTGGAAATGATAGTACTATGTGTACTTTTTATCGGCTGGACATTTGTTGATAGTTAAGGAGGGTGTTACCAAGTTTTCATACAAATTGGACTTTAGTCTCATTTTTTTATAGTTCTTCTTGAACTTTCAATAAATCCATTATTAGTTTACAATATAACTTAGTCATATAATATTTGAAGTACATTTTAGTATAATATGCATCAATAATATATTTTGTATTTGTATATGCATACCAAAGCTAGGGACCACCAATTACCAAAGCCTTAGTCCACATGTCCACTAGGTGTCTTTTAAAAATAATTACAAGACATGTAGTAAATGATCGCATTAGATTCACATAAATTTCCTTAGTTAAGTTTTTAATTTATAAGGACATGTCAAATGTTGTATTTTTGTCATACTTTTTATTTTCTAGCAATTTCAAAAAAAAATTAACATTTATGTTTTCCTGATGTGTATTTTTTAAAGGTTCTAATATTATTGTTTTGTCCATTAGAGGTAGTGTAAAGTTGAATCTACAGTATGACTTCTTGTACTCATTACATGTTTTATTATGATGATGGGTTTGCATTTGCAGTAATGTTTCATCTAGTAATGACAAATCATAAGATATGTATTTTATCATAAAAGATTCAATTTAAGCATTTGAACATTGGCCATAGATTGGTGAATTATGTATCCAGAGCATAAAGTGAACATGTTCATTTCATCTATTTTAAAATTTTGTTATGGAAAATTAATCCACAATGTTGCCAAATAATTGCTTATTTTGTAACATCATCTTCTTAAATGCATTTATTTTGTGATTGAAATAATGGTTGTAAATTACTGAATTCTTTCTTATCATCAAAGCATATATTCTCATTGTGTTAGGCTTTCTTTTGCCTATTCATACAACTTAGTGCATTGCAAAGGGAACTCCAAAAATGATCTATACTTGTTAGCAGAATGAAAATTATTGGTGACCCTAATTGCCTTATCATTGTAAAGATGTTTTTTTCTTTTTTTATAAATAGTCAGGTGATATCTAAATGTTTTTTAAGCATCAAAAACTTATTAGAGATTTCAAAATATTTTATACATTTGTGTTTTTCTTAAGGTCTCTTGCATATAATGTTGTTCTTTTAATTCACCTTTTGTTATACATATCCATGTAGAACTAGAAACATGGCGTATGATAATTTTAATTGGTTTGAATAATAGATTTGTGATATGAGTTACACTGTTAGTTCCTGATGTAACAGTTCCCACTTCATAATTTTTTGGTAGGAAAAAGTTTCCATAACATCATTTGGCCAAGCACAACCATAATATAAATTTGGAAAGTTTATTTTATCTGAGTACTTATCTTTGAAAATACCCAATGGCTTAAAGCCTTCAGATGGTGCTATTTCAATAATGCTTTCTTTTTAGTATTTTATTGAATGTGAATTGTTGAATCCATGAACAATTGATTTTTCAATTGGTTCTAATTCAACTTCAATTGAATCCTGGTCAATATCTTCAACATTTTTAATTTATCTTTCTCTTTGGTCAATTTTTTTTCTGAAAGATATGTAGCCATTCCTTATCGATTTTGACTTATTCTTGCATATACAAAGGCATTTTACAAAGCTTAGATAATGCATTCATCACACATGCAGGTTTGATATTTCCTCTTCAATATGTGTTATCATATTCTAATTTTTATTTAACTACAATTTTAATTTTTTATTTTCCTAGGTAATGCTTTTTGAATACGATCAAAATTAATAGCCAAATTTATAATTTTTCCAAGAATTCCTATTTGTGCTCATTTATATCCTAGTTTCCTTACTTGTGCAAAGGCCATACACATGAAAACTAGTCTATCTTCTAAAGAACTTAATGTCTGAACTACTTGTATTGATTGATTTCTTTGTATTTGAAAAGGTGAGGCAAATGTGGGAATTTTACAAGTTTCAAGAGTTAAATTTCATTATTTACATATGTTTCCTTCCAATTATTTTTTATCAAATTCTGATTCAACAATGATCAAATATAAAATGTTAGTAATAGCATTGTCAAGATCAATTACGTCTTTATGGAAGTGTAAGTGTTCACAAAGATAACATAGATAAGTTGGTGTGTCACTAATTGCTTGTAGATATGTTGTGATTTATTTTTTGACTTGATTAATTTCAATTTTTATTTTATGTTCATTATTTTTAAGTTTGCATATTCTTGGTTTCAGAGAATGAAATGATGTGGGTTTTGTGATTTCAGAATCCATTGTCATTGGTGTTGCAATGTCATGTGTTTTATTTCTTTTTGTTGGAGCTATTAACATGTTTTCAATTTTAGTTTTTTCTAGTGTCCTAGTGTTTTCTTATGTCACATGTGATAACATTTTCTGATCTAATATTTATTTTTTTAGCAAATGTAATGACATCCACTCTATCATTGGTTGTCCAATTCGAATTTCTATTTGTTGAATTGCTTTAATAGTGTTCAAATTTTACATTAGTTTAACAATTAAATTTGTATTTTCTTGACTACATATAGGTTTGGATCTGTTTATTCCATGTTGATTTTTTGAAAGCATTTTTTCTTCTTCAGTGAATGAATAGATATGCTAGATCGATAAGATCCACTCACTTTTCCCTGGGTTTCTTCTAATGACTCATAGTGAACATGACTTGTTTATCTTTCAAATGTAATGACATTGTATATGTGTTTTGCATTTGAGCAATTAATATATACATTTGACATCTTTCTAGTTACTGCTGACCTTTTTTGGATCTTCACTTATAAGATGTTTGGAAGCCATAGCAAATATAAATTCCCACATTCTATTTGAGCTTGTTCATATGGTATTCCCAACATATCAATATATGATTTCCAATTTACAATGGTTTTACTATTAGGTTCCATGAATTTTGATTTGCATGTTTCCAAGCATTCCATTACATATTTGTCTACTGTTAAAATTACATTTGAAAATGATTGGGAAATATAGAACCATAGTGATAACACATCAAAATCACCTATTATAAAGTAACTTATTGTATTAAACATGCTTGGAATAGTTAAAAATCATTAGCATTATTTTCCTTTTTAACTACTGCATATTGTCAAATGCAGTAGTATAAAAGTGTATTGTTTTAATGAAAACACATTTTTAGTCATGTTATTGAAGAAGTTCAACCTAAGAACACATTGTCCAACTAATTTTTGACAAAGAAAACAAACTTATTAGCAAATTGACAATTTGTAAAAATATTTCTATTATTCTAAATGTATACAAACTTAGGTTGTATTAAAAGGATGGTAAGTTAATTACATATTATAATTTATATCCATAACTCCCAAGTAAATGTCAATGGAAAGTTACCGAAAAGATTAATCAATGTCATAAGGTTACCCCCTTTTGGGAGTATGATTGATTCAAGATGGGAAAACCAGTGCCCACAAGATATAATAGTTTGAAAGATTAATAGTAATCATTGTAGCTGAACTTTCTTGAGACAAAAATAATATCATCAAAATTTATGAAGCAAAAAAAATTCAAAAAATACAGAATGCAGATACAAACAAAACTAATTACACCAATTGAGATGATTGCAACAATTGAAAAAGATAACATTTCTACTGAAGGGAAAAATTTAGTGCACATTTTTACAATGCTAAAAATGTCTTCAAATTCTTGAAATCTTGAATGTGTTGAAGTTGAGATGAATGCAGATAGATTTCTGAAAATTGATATTGTGATCATGGGTGGTGGGCTAGCAAGGATGGATCTTGCACCAGCCCTACGACATTAAAACATCCCATGTCATGTTTTCTAAACCCATCCACCAATAATCACTATAGATACAACCTCCATTGTTGGCATTGCACTCAATGGCATTACTGTACTTGAAGGATTATGTTTGACATTAGTATAGTGTTAGCCCAATCTAGGGCTTCTGGCACCAAAATTAAATTTGTTATTTACATAGTCATTAAAGTGTCTAACTCCACAGTTCAAGGAAGGGCCGTGGGGGAGCTCCTGATCCTCACATGGAAGTCAATTGACAAAATTTTGGAAAATTTTGTTGATATATCTAGAATTTACTTCTCTCACAAGATGTTAGCCTACAAGCCTTGTAAGGTTGGTGGATTTTTTGTTACAAATTTAAATAATATTTGGAAAAATAAATTCTAAAAAACCTTGCTTAAACTAATTCTTATTATCTACTTTTTGGATCTATTATCATTTCGATGATAAAAATTATTTTACATAGTTTTTATGTAAATTAATCTGTATGTTAATTACACATGCATTGAAGTGTCCAACTCCAAAGTTCAAGAAAGGGCCCTAGGGGAGCTCTTGATCCTCAAATGGAAGTTAATTCACAAAATTTTTGATAGTTTTGTTGATATATTTAGAATTTCCTTCTCTCAAAAGCTGCTAGCCTATAAGCCTTGCAAGGTTGGTGGCATTATTTTTTATAAATTTCAATAATATTTGGAAAAAAAAATTCTAAATAAACCCACTTAATCTGATTTTTATTATCTATTTTTAGGGTCTATTATCATCTAGATGATAAAAATTCTTTTACACAATTTTCATGTAAATTAATTTATATAATCAACATTGTAATGGAACGCTTACTCGAATTGGATAAAACACAGTCAATATCATGAAATTGCCCCTTCCTTGCCATTAAACCATGGCCCTAAATATGATTATGGTGATCATTTTTCTATTTGTTTGGTAAATCAGTATCATTCAAATCTACTGCCTAGGCAGTGCACTATCAACCTTAGGCAACCATTATGCTAAGAAGTCCCATATGTTCTAGGGAGTGTACTATCAAGTTATGGATACCATTATACTTATAAGTCATGTATTCTCAAGGGCATACAAAACAACAAAATTCACATGGAGAATGTACATGGAATTTCTCTATCCTTATCATTATATGATGGTCTAATGACTAGAATTCTAGTGATGATTCTTTTTGATAGACTGGTTTAACATTCCCAATCACCTTATGGGAAGTATACTATCGAGTTTAAGATACCACTATGCTAATAAGTGTTGTACTTTTAGGGACATTTATTCAAAATTTTATAGTAAATCATATTCCTATGCAAATTTCAAGGCCTCTTAGCTCATAGAAGCATTCATAAGGATAGAGAGTAGAAAATGATCAAACATGCCTATTTTGATAAATAGTCTCATTATATTTCAGTAAATTAAGGATGTTAGATTCTTTAACTATCTAGATGCTTCTTAGATATGGATGGCTAGACAAGTACTATCATTAGCTCTTATATATGATTCTAATGATCACCTGTCAGATGTTCATAGGATAAAGACCTATCTAGAAGATATAAGGTTCCCAATGCTTGACTTAAAATAATTACTAATGAGGTGCAGTCAGAGCATTTGATGCTTTGCAGTTTTACTTGGAAATTTTTTTGAATAAATGAATTTGAGAAGTCCTCTTATGGATGCTAATCTTTATATGTATTTCAATGGGGAGTATGTTTGATGAAAGACAATATGTGGCATAATCTCCCAATGGATAGAGAATTTGTTTGAAGCAAGACAATATGTGGTCTACTCTCCCATATGGTTTTGCCACTTCTATTTTATGGATGAATACTAAAAATTTAGGGGCTTAAATGTTAAAACACATGAAATCTTCATATATTTGTAATTATATATGTAGCGATGATGCTTCTTGATGCCAACTGCATTTTATATCAGATATTACTACGCTACTTTTGAGGATGTTGAAATGAGTATAGAGTATTTGCTCAGAAGAGCTTTTGGTTTCATCCTACTATTTGGGGTAATTATAAGGAAGTCCATAACTTTTAAAGTTTAGATATGCTGCCACATATTTTTGAATATTTAATTCCTATATCACCACTAATATAAGCATTTTTTTATTCCCTTGAGATCCTATATGATTTATATACTTATTTAGCAAATTATGAAGGGAAAACTACTATTTTGTAGAAATTGAGGTGAAACTTCATTTTCAAACGGAAAATGTTTTATTTTTTCAGAAAGAAGGAAAAAATATCCCATTGACATATATTAGCCTTTAAGATTATCTATTCAATTTTTTGTTTTCATTACATATGATGGAAATAATCAAGTTTTGCAAAAAAAAAATTGAGTATAATGCTGCATTATTTTGAGGTCTATGCATAATTTTGGCCTAATGAATTCAAGTCAAGATTATGGAAACTTACAATGAGTCAAATTTATGAAAATTCCACTATAACACATATGGTCTCCACACCACCATCTTCAACACCTTTTTAAATTTGTAGTTTGGGGTTTCAAATAGATGCTTTGAAAAAAGATAAATGGATTCGTGATGGGGAGGGACCTATGGACACCAACACTCTAATCATGTCACCATCCCTTGTAAAACAACACAACTCTCAGAATTGGGCATGTATCCTCCTCTTTCATACATAATTTCACTCATTTCCATGCACTAGAACAATTGGCTGGAATTCTATGACCATCGCAATAAATTCCTTGTTGGATTCTCATTGAGTAGTCATTTATTTAAAGAAAAATTTGAGAATAGAGCTAAGGACAAATATGCAAACCTCTATTCAAGGTTTTTTAGTAGAGAGATCCTATAAAATACACCTTTTGGATTTTAGCATGGTATTATGGTGGCTTTCAATTGTTCAATTGAACAGGGCACACAAAAACAAACATGCTCCCTAAAATATTAAATGAAGTAGTATTTTTTATCCATCCTATCTTATGGAGGTTATATATAATGTGAATGTCATCATATTACAATTTCATGTTCAACAACCTCATAAGCTAAAAATTTTTTTACCAAAAACAAATTGTTTATCTATAATTAGGTACTGGTAACGTTCAGTGTGTATCCATTGTTGCCCAAAAAAGACAAAAAATGTTTTCTCTATTGATTAATATAGACCCTATTTTGGTATCAAAAAAAATTAACTTGCAAAAATATCATATATTCCATACAAAATAAGATATATAAAATCTTAATCCTACACAACCTATTCAATCATCTCAACCACTAGACATTATTTAATTATTCCAAAATGCTCTCCTTTGGTTGTGGTATAGGAGAGGAATCTACCTAATGAAATTATGTATTGAATGAATTGAGAATAAACCACATTATTTGGACACATATCATCAATGGTAATGAAAATAGAGGACTTAAATAATATGCAATAAAGATACCATGCATATATGATTATCAAGAACTGTCTATAGTTCTCAACATGTAACCAAAATGGAAATAAAGTTATCTGGATAAGAGATTAAAACAAACTATAAGTTATGCTTTCAATTGCAATATGAAAAGGAAAACAAAGTTATCTGTAGATTGCAGTGAATGTGTAGAACATGTGCAAAGAAGAAAACATTAAATTATTGTAAACCTATAATACTTTTTTAGAATTTATACTTATATAATATATTAAATGATATAGAATACAATAGAGAAGGAAATATAAAATGGTTTTAAACCAATCATTCTTTTCTAAATTTATTCTTATATCCTTCTACATAATGTTTTCTTTGTTAAAGAGGGAAGTAAAATTGTATCGACAAGATCACTAACGAAATGTAAGGAAAAAATGAGGACATAAAAATATGTAAATTTTTACACCAAGCATACATAGAGACAATCTTAATCAGCAATAATATTTATAGATCAACATAGAAATACATTCTATAATTACTACTTAAATCATGTAATAAAACCATGTAAATTCAAATGGTAAAAAAATAATGGAAGCTTATAGCTTACAATAATATCACCTGTAGGGGCTACAATAGAATTTTCATTCTCTAATTAGGTGTACTCTTTATAAGGAACTAATCCCCTTGTTAATGTAGAAGGTTATTTAGATGTCTCAAAATAAAAATTAAAAAGTACACAAAGAATCTATCAAAATTTGATCTAGTAACTACACTAGCAAATGATATCACATAGGTTATTTATACTAAAATTTGGTAGGGGTGAAGTTAGGGTTTTGAGCAGTGGTAGGTTATAGTAACCATAGATCAATGATTCAACAATAGTGGTGGCTAAGTGTTTAAATATGTAAACATAGTAGGAGAGGTGTAAGGATGAGGCAAATGGGGTGGTGTCAGAATGCCCAAATAATAATAGATTTATTTCAAAAGGAAAATCAGCAATGAATTTGATTGATTGATATCTTGGATGGGACATGGTTAGATCATTTTGGATTCTATACATGAAGGCTAAGGGGAATGTGGTAAAGATAGGGGAGATAGGAAAGACTGTGCTAATAGAGGAGAGGTTGATAGCTATAGGGGACCCAAAATCTATTTCCATAATGACCCAGAGTCCAAAAGGAAATTTTGTGTTAAATAAACCTTGATTGAATGTCAAAAGGTCTAAAATCATAATGGTATCAATAGATTTCATCTACCTAATTTCAAAAGCAACAAACCCTAAAATGGTCTCTCTTTACATCTCTACCTCCATGCATGTACCAAAACTATGGATAGTATTTCTCTACTCTTCCTGCACTTCCCTAAAACCTTGTTCACTCTTGCAGTAGACCATAAATAAATAACAAACCAACATCAAACAAATTGTGTCCAAAATGACATATATAAAAACCAAAGACACTCACTGCCACAAATTTGTAGGGGAGAGCACCATCTAACAATGAAAAACACATACCTACAATCCCAATCATCCATAACTACATGTTTTCTTTTTGTGCATATCCAAGAAAAAGAGGAAATAATATCATACACCAAACCATCCCATTGGTTCGAACAATAACAAATTTTAACAGGTTACTGCTAATTGGTAAAACATTATTTTATTACACCAACTTGCATTGACTTGGGTAAATTCAAATTATATAGAGAAATATCCTCATGGTATTGGTAGGAAGAAGGTCTACAATAAATGCTTGAGGTGAAAATAATAGTACCATCAAGTACTAACAATTCAATGATTGGTATTTTCCTTTGTTGAGTATAATTTCGAAAACGATCTCATTTTTCCTATATCTTCAAGACCATACCATGCAATAAAGATCTTATATTTTTTCAAAGACAAGAATGCTCATATTTCCTAAACTAAAGACTGCTAGACTTGAGAATTTTGTTATATTTCCCACTTTCCAAGCACCACATATGGTTGATGAAGAATAATAATAAAAAAAGGTAATTAGTTCTTTATGCACTAGGAAAATTTCATGTTTTTATGTCATTTATAGTATTAATTATAGATTTTTAAAGGTTTTGTTTCATAATCTAACATAAAAATTTGTGTGATGTACTTTATGTTAATGATTCTAATATAATACAAAACCATTTTTAGCATCAACCAATTTGATAGAGATTTCATCGATCTAATGTTCATCACTAATTTGTGTTTTAATAAATGCAACAACTTCTACAATAGAAAAAGTATCAAAATGGTTTTTACAAATTTGAATTTGGTGGGAGTCTCTAAGCATCAAGTAGTGCATCAGAATTTGTGTCTCAATACTAACTTGATGATTATTTTCTAAATTTAAAATTTGGTAGGATTGTACTTATACATCAACATGTTAAGCATGGAATATACTGAGAGGGGGGGTGAATCAGTATATTATATATCTTATAAAACTTTCCATTTATCAAATTCCACTTAATCAAACATTCAAGATATGCAATAAAACTCAAACAATAAACATCACACAAGAGAGAGAGACTAGATATAACGTGGAAACCCAATGTGGGAAAAACCATAGAGAATCAATCCCAAATATATTCATGAGAACAAACCCATAAGAGCACCATACCCCTTTTCCAAGTACAAACCTCAGCTACTATTCATGAGCACCAACCCACAAGAGCTTCAAACCCCTTTGCCGACCACCAACCCAGCTACTATTCATGAGCACCAACCCACGGGAGCACCAACCCCTTTGTCGAGCACCAACCCAGAAATAATTCGTGAGCATCAACCCATAGGAGCACCAACCCCTTTGCCAAGCAGCAACTTAGCAACAATTTGTGATCACTAACCCACAGGAGAACCAACCCCTTTGTGTATACCACACACCTATCTCTCAATGTTGCTATCTCAACAAATGATAGATCAATACAACATCTCCTTCCTCTCTCTCACCTTTGCTCTTCTAAGCTAGATATAACAAATAAAAATCATATTCATCTCTCACAATTGCTCTTCTAATCTAGATATCACAATATCAAATCAACCTCTCACACTCATATTACAAATGGATACTCAAGCCTTTATTTATAACTTTCCAAATGACCTTTGGCCTTCCCCCTTTGTGACCCTTCAATCCTCATGGAGAATGGTGCCAATATTGGATGACCCTTCATATTCAAGCCTTTAAAAATTCATGTGGTGACCCCTCATGATCAAAAACGTCCTTCCCACTTTTGTCCTTATCTTTGGTGACTTTTCGTATTCCTTAAAGTGACCCTTCATGAGAAATTCGCCCTTACTCTTTTGTCTTCACTTGGTGACTCTTGGTATTTCCCAAGATGACTCTTCATGGGAAAATGTGTCCCATCCTTCTTTTGTCTTTATCTTGTGGCTCTTCGACTTCTCCATGGACGCTTCTTTTGTCTCATATGCAACCAAAAATATATTTGTTAATATTAAATAAATATTAACTCATATTAGCCAAGATATATTTATTACCAACATTAAATGCAATGGGGCCTTTATCACCAATAATGCTAAACCTTTGACATCAATGACAATATTTCCAACAATCTCCCCCTTTGTCATTGATGGCAACCTCAATCTTGAAACTGCCATATCCTGTCACCTACACATACCATCATCTGAAAACATACAATAACTCCCCTTACTGTAGCAACCTATACCTATTTTCTACACATGTATGTATACCTGTACCTATACCTATTATTCTCCCCCTTTGACATCAATGGCAAAGGGCCTACTTGGAGCTAACACTTAGCTCCCCCTCACTTGATGCTGAACATCAATGGCAGGAAGTAATAGAAATTACTCCCAACTCCTCTCGCCGATCTTTGAATGTATCCTTTGATCGTGCCTTTGAGAAGATATCTGATAATACATAAAAATTGTTCCCTATCCCTTGAGCATCTCCAATAAACTCATTTGAATATTTTATTCTAATCTCACAACCTTTAGCATGAAACCTTAATGTGTATCCTTGATCACAAATTTGACTAACACTCAATAGATTATGCTTAAGACCTTTTACATATAAAACATTCTTAGTCTTAGTTCTACCATAATCCAAACTCAAAGTACCTTTTCCAGCTATCCTAGTAGTGGTTTTATCTCCAAACCTCACTATACCACCATTTATCTTCTTTAGAGATATGAATTTGCTTTTATCTCCTGTCATATGCCTGGAACATCTGCTATCAATTAACCATGGCTGATCTTTACCTCTTACATGCAGTGTTGTCTGAACCATCATTGAATCTTCAGATTGTTTCTTCTACCATGAACATGTCTGAACCTTCACCCTAATGAATGGATCTTTGACACTCTGATTCTTCTTCTTAATGAATGGAACTTTTAAACTCTATCCTTTTTGACTGACTCGAATACGCTTCTACAATACCGAGCTATGTGTCCAAAGTTGTTGCACTTGTAGCATACTATGGTCTCTTCATCAAAGTTTGATAGAGGAGCAAAAGAGTTGTGGCTTCTGCTTGACTCTACTTGACTTTTCTTCTCCTTATTTCTGAAATTGTTAGCTCTTTTTCTACATTCTAATTTCTTGTGATCATATCCATTACAATAAAAATAATAGCCATAAAAATGAGACCTATCTGTATATCTCTGACCTGATTACCTTTTGTAGCTTTGTTCTTTCCAGCCTTCTCTATTTGGAATGTCCTCTATATTCTTCACTTCTCCCCTTTTTGTTTCCTCTTGTGTAATAGCCTCAGCATAGTTCTTTTTCTTTTCAAAACCGATCCCCGTCTTATCTAAATATGCTTTTTGACTTTCCAATATCTTATTCAGCATGTTAGTGCTATCTTCAAATTTTGAATCACTAACTACTTTATCACTGATTGCTTTCTTAATATCTTCTTTTAAAGAGGCAATTTCAATAACATACCTTTCACAATATTTTCTTTCTATTTTCAACTATGTTGTGATACCTTCTTCATTCTTCTTGGCTTCTTCAAAGTGTGCTTGTAGATCTTCAATCATTTCCTTTGACTCTTGTTCATTTTTCTCGATCTGATGCTTTAACCTTCGATTCTTCATTTGAACAGCTTCTAACTCTTCTAGGGCACAATTGAGTTCTCCTTCCATATCTACTTCAGTGTCTTCCTCTTCTTCTTCTTGATCATCTTCATGTATAGCCATGAATAGAATCTCTTCTTCTTTTGAATCGCTGACTCCACTATCTTCAACTGAGATAGGATCCTTAGAATATAGGCTCTTCTTCTCGAATCCCTTCTTAGATTTGCCTTTGAAATTCTTCTTGTATGGAGGCTTTTCTTCTTCATCATCATTAACCTTATCTAGGCATCTAGCTAAAAAGTGTCCAATCTTTCCACAATTAAAACATTTAAAAGGTAATTTTCCTTGATATTTACCTATTCCTCTTTTCGGCCTACAAATGAAAAGTGCTTCGTTGTCATCATCATCATTGGAACTATCACTTGATTCTTGAATCTTAGCTTTCTCCTTCTTTGATGTCTTGAAATTCACTTCTCTCTTTGAGGGTTTATCTTGTTCTGTCTGCATCTCATATGCCATGAGAATACCATGAAGCTCATCCATCTTTAGCTTGGCTAAATTCTTCATCTCCTCAATTGCTGAAACCTTTGCATCATATCTCATTGGTAGAGATCTCAAAACCTTTTGCACCATCATTGACTCATCCAATGTTTCTCCAAGACCTTGAATCTGATTTTTGACTTGATCAACTCGTAAAAGATAACTTGCTATATCTTCTTCTTCTTCCATCTTCAAACTTTCAAACTACCTTCTAAAAGTCTGTAACTTAGCTTGCTGAACCTTTCCATCAGCTTTTTAAATATTCTCAAGTTTTACCCAAGTTTCATGAGTAGATTTACATTGAATAACTTTAACAAATTCAGATTCACATAAACCACATAAAATAGAATTTAAAGCTTTAGCATTACATTCACTTGCCTTCTTTTATGTTGGAGTAATTGTAGATGTCTGTGGCTCTTCATATTCCTCTACCACTGATTTCCATATGTTGAATCCAAGGGTCATCAAATAAACCTTCATTCTCATGCTCCAAAAATCATAATTCATCCCATCAAACAAAGGTGCCTTATTTGTAGAAAATCCTTCTTGTGACCCAGCCATCGTGCTTTCCTGATCTACCTTCAAGCTATAAAACTTTTCAGAAAAGGAACCTGCTCTGATACCAATTG
This sequence comes from Torreya grandis, assembly GCA_037957365.1. Classification (NCBI taxonomy): domain Eukaryota; kingdom Viridiplantae; phylum Streptophyta; class Pinopsida; order Cupressales; family Taxaceae; genus Torreya; species Torreya grandis. Next base: position 17,633 of record JARHVA010001667.1, on the reverse strand, counting down.
TTAAGCATAAAATATACTGAGAGAGGGGGTGAATCGGTATATTATATATCTTATAAAACTTTCCATTTATCAAATTCCACTTAATCAAACATTCAAGATATGCAATAAAACTCAAATAATAAACATCACACAAGAGAGAGACACCAGATATAACATGGAAACCCAATGTTGGAAAAACCATAGAGAATCAATCTCAAATATATTTGTGAGAACAAACCCACAGGAGCACCATACCCCTTTGCCAATTACAAACCTTAGCTACTATTCGTGAGCACCAACCCACAAGAGCTTCAAACCCCTTTCCCAAGCACCAACCTAGCTACTATTTGTGAGCACCAACCCACAGGAGCACCAACCCATAGGAGCACCAACCCCTTTGCCAAGCACCAACTCAGCAACAATTCGTGAGCACCAACCCACAGGAGCACCAACCCCTTTGTGTATACCACACACCTATCTCTCAATGTTGCTATCTCAACAAATGATAGATCAATACAACATCTCCTTCCTCTCTCTCACCTTTGCTCTTCTAAGCTAGATATAACAAATACAAATCATATTCATCTCTCACAATTTCTCTTCTAAGCTGGATATCACAATATCAAATCAACCTCTCACACTCATATTACAAATAGCTACTCAAGCCTTTATTTATAGCTTTCCAAATGACCTTTGGCCTTCCCCCTTTGTGACCCTTCAATCCTCATGGAAAATGGTGCGAATCTTGGATGACCCTTCATATTCAAGCCTTTGAAAAGTCATGTGGTGACCCTTCATGATCAAAAACATCCTTCCCACTTTTGTCCTTATCTTTGGTGACTTTTCGTATTCCTTAAAGTGACCCTTCATGAGAAATTCGCCCTTACTCTTTTGTCTTCACTTGGTGACTCTTGGTATTTCCCAAGATGACTCTTCATGGGAAAATGTGTCCCATCCTTCTTTTGTCTTTATCTTGTAGCTCTTCGACTTCTCCATGGACGCTTCTTTTGTCTCATATGCAACCAAAAATATATTTGTTAATATTAAATAAATATTAACTCATATTAGCCAAGATATATTTATTACCAATAACATTAAATGCAACGGGGCCTTTATCACCAATAATGCTAAACCTTTGACATCAATGACAATATTTCCAACACATCAATCATGTGTCAAGATTAGAATTATTGGGGGTGTGTTTCAAACTATATTTTATAAATTTTTTGCATAATACATGTTTTTTAAAAATTTATGCTTTTTGATGAATTAAATATTTTTTTTTTTAATTACATACTATTGTGACCAATATGCCCCAAATTTATTTTAGTAGTGGAGACTCCTTATATCACATTAATTAGCTACGAAATAACACTATATGTTTCCTTGCAAATTTTTGACTTAATGATGACCACATTTGCATATCATATGTTGAAAGGTTCACCACACTAGTTATATTCCACACACATACATCCTGGTGAAAATCATATCTAAAAGTAGTCTAAAATGGATTTCATTTGTTAATGAATTTGGAACCCTCCCTTTACATTAAATTTTAATCTTTGAGAACTCAATGATCCCATGACCTTTGGCATGTATTTTGACCACCACATGTTTTCTATTTAAAATGAGAAATCTAAGTTGTGTTATGAATTATTTTTGAACCCATGACTCCACTTAACACACCAAGAGGAAGCATATGAATATAAATTAGATTTAAAGTTTCAACAGATCCACAAAATTCATTAGGCTACATTGAAAATAAAATAGACCTATGTGACTCTAGGGCCTAGTGATGACTACCATGTGTATCGCTTTAAGTGGACATAATAGAAGTGAAAGATAATGAAGATTCAGATCTCAGGAAGATCACTCTATGTAATATTTATACCATGTGGCCACAAGGGATGTAAAGTGAAAAGGTATTTAAATCTAAGCAAACATAATGAGTGAACTAATAATTCAACACATCCACACAACCTACTTTATAAAATGAATATGAAAAATAAATGTCATGACTTCATGAGCTCAAGAATATGATATTGTGCAACATAGATGGTTGAGATTATAATATGCCATAGTAACCATGGGCTCTTAAAAATTAATTACTTCTTTAAAGAGGCAAATTTATTGATTGCATTATTGAATGTCACTCACTATTAACTCTCACTAGAATTTCATTAAAAGATTTGTCACAGATAAATGTTTTCATGAAGAAAATCATTTCTTCATAGATGAGAACATTTCATAGTTGTATAGAGCATATAATAATTTGGTAATTGCAGACTAATTCAGTTTGATCCCAAATAATTTCATAGTTACATTGAAAGGAGAGGTGGATAGTACAAATAAGAAGAGTGGTCAACAAATTATGGATTTTTCCATACATGAAATGAAAATTGATGAAAAATCCATTGAAGTTAGAGATTATCTTGGAGGTCCCTTGCTGAGTCATGCATATGTGGACACCAAAATTGAGATTCACTTTAAGATTCCAATAAGTTATGTGTCACATATAGATGAGGATTATGAGCTTTGTATGCATTCCTGCAAAATAAAGTTGATGGTTGGCTAAAGCTTGAAGTGGCATTTTGTGATATTTTTGATTATCTAGTTCTATTCAAGTGATAATTTTAAGTAACGTGGAATTCAAATATTCTAATCAATTATATTCATGTAATGATTTAATTCTATAAAAATATTAGTAAGAATATAATTTATAACCATTAGTCTATTTTAAATAAGCATGTTCACATGGAAGCACTTTTAAGATGTGGCTACGACCCATATTTGTTTATAAATACTTTGTAATTGACACTCTTATAATCAAAAAGTTTGTAAGATAGAAAATTTGAGAGTCTTGTGAAATATGCAAGTTTTAGACTGTACTAGACTAGTCTTGTGATATTTTATGACGACCACGTATAAGATACATGTTTCGCATTATGGAGACTAGATGTGTGCCCAAAGTGAGTCCCACAGTTATACAAGATCTTCATCTAAACAAATGAAATTTTTGTTATGCTACTCATCACTTAATTTCACAACACAAACACAAAGAGAAACACAAATTTCTATCATCCCTCAAAAATATTTATAAAAAAACCTAGAACAAATTACTTGTATAGGAATCAAAACCTAAAGTAGTTTTATGATGTTTCTTGCCCCAAATATTCTATGCATAGTAGAAAGTTTTTTAAGATCATTTGATATGAGTTAAGGAGCAAGCATGCATTTCTCTCCACATCATCTCTTTAACATCTTGCATGTAACGCACGGGGAAGTTGGAATGCTCTCCCTCTCCTTCTCCATATTTTTATGATTCAGATGAGATGAGATGACTATTCAAATTAATTAAACACACTTAAGAAATCAAAGTGAAAATATAATTGAAAACTTTTGGTGGAAAGGATACACACAGTCTACACACTAGATGTTAGACTCAGACTCTAGATGTTAGACTCAGATTTTAGAATCTAGACTCATTTGATAGGTAAACCACGGCTCTAAAATCTCCACATTCCACATTCCTTCATTCTTAAAGTTATAAAATTGAATCTATGAATGACTATTATGGGTGAATGCGAATATGAATACATTGTCTTTTGCTCTGCATCTCGGTATGCTCTTAATTATAACTTTTTTCTATTAATGATTGACTATCTCTGTGTCTGATTACTTGTCTTTTAGTCTGGTTAATGTTATTTTGATGATCCAAACCATCTATCTTGCTCAAAATGTTAAAAACATATTTATCTTCCATTTATATAATTTTTGGACCTATAAATGTTTTCCAAGTTACTTGAACGCTTCCATCCTAGCTAGACACATACATCAATACAAGTATCTAGTGCTCTAAAGTGAGCCAATTTACCAAAAAAAAATCTTAAAGTTCAGACTAATTTATTTAATGTGATATATTCTTCAAAGGAATTGGTATATATAAAACATCAACCCTCATTCATTATTCACTAGGTAGCATAGACCAAACAACTCACAAGGTAATTTACCAAAGGCATCCAACCAATCTCTCAAATGAGCAAAGCTTCCCTATCGTATCCTATTTCCATATCAATAATAGGGACAACACATATACAGGTCTAAAGTACTGAAGGAGCATCCAATGAACCACATTTTCCAAGTTACAAGCTAGGTTACTTTATTACTTGCTTATCACACATTACATGATACACACACAAACTAACATCCAAGAGAAAACTATATACTCTTAAGGACCTCTTTGAAGTATTATATATGCAAGCAATGCTCATTAACAGAGGGATCTTTGAGAAACTTAACATTGTGATTCTACTAACACATTTTTTTCACAACTACTATGAAGATAAAAAACTAGGGTTTTGTTGTTTGATAAGGAGAGACAATCCATGTCCTAGATCTAATTACACTAGATCAAAGGTTACATATAAATCAAAAGCATCTAGGTGGTCTCATCTAATTTCAATAGGTATCCCATACTAGACACCTACATCCAATTTAGATATAACCATCAGCACAACTATTTTAAGTCAATGCAAGTGTTCATGGCTATATAGGTACAATTTATAGAATCAATCAACTTATTCAAAATTAATATTCAGTCTACATTTTTCTATTTAAAATCCATATTTGTGTTAGCATCAAAATGATTTAAGTATCTTATTTTCATTATCATTGTAATATCTAGTGTAGCTATAGTTTCTATTTATAACATATCGCAACATAATAAATTCAGTATATGTTTTATCTAAGTTTTTATTGCTATAGAAATAGTTTATCACCCTTGTGTCATATGCTATCTTTATCCCATTTAACCCTAGATTTATTTAGTATGTATTTTAGGGTTAAACATTTCATGAACTAGATCTGTATGAGTGCAAAATCATCTAAGGTGATACTTCCTAGGGATTCCTACTATATACCTGATCTATCTCTTTTATTTTATTTCAAAAAATAAACTAAATAATTCCTCCATGGCCAAATATATTCAATGAAGGGAGGAATTTAAAAGATAAGAAATGTATACCAAGTTATATCCTATGATAAGAAAAATGTATGCAACAATCCTAGATGGATACAAGTGGGATTATGTGATGCCTGGACTTACAAAATGTAATCAAGGTTCTCCTAGCTACCATCTTAAACCCACTATACACCCATTATTTATATGGGAATCTTAGGTTCACACTATTATTCACTAATAGGAAAAGTCATTGCATCATGATCTTCATGCACATTCTACCACAAAAATTGATAGATATATGCTCTTTCATATGATCATCAAAACGTTTGATAACTACATAAGGAAATTATGGTTGATTTAAAAATTGAAAATAACATTCCTTCAATCCAAATGATTCAAACCCCTATAATTCAAAAGTTCCCAAATAATATCCCCCTTATTAAGGGTAATGATTATTTTCTACCTTCATTTGATATTAAAAATTTCAACAAAGTTAACCAAGACATCATGGCATCTTTACCAAGTAACTTTAAGGTACCAAGAAGAGGGAAAAATTGTAAACCTAAAGTTCCAAAGACTCATAATGTTTTATACCTTGCACTCTTACCAATATCAACCAAGGTATTTAAACCAAGGGATCTTTATCTCCCAAAAGATTCATTCATGAAAAAGGTTTTTACTATACCAAAAGATGTGCCTTTACCAAATCTCCCTAAAATACCAATTTTTATATCTCTACCAAATGTGATTGAACAAAGCTCTTCAAATGATATACCAAGGGTACCCCAATTTAGAGATCTCAAACAATTATCGAAGTATCCTAAAATCAGTGATTTTGAAGTTGCACTTATCATCCATGAGGATGATGATACTCATATGACTATATTCGAGAGGGGTGGTGGATTAGAACCAATGATAACACCTAAGCTAAACACCACCATTTGCATGGCATATATTATATATATAATGAACAATATTGGGGATATTCAATAACATTTTTCTATACTTAAAATGGAAATGGATTTCCATAATACTAATGAAAATATTACGTCATTTAACAATCAACATAATACACAATGTACACTTTAGTATCTATATCCAAAAGATTTTTTACTACTAGATTTACCTCTCTTTTTGAGTCATAGAGACCCATTCTACCACATGATTAACTACGTAAATTCTTTTGGTCAATGGGTAAAATATTACAATTTATTACTAAAGGTATTCCATATGAACATTTTCTATGAAGCTCATAATTGCTTCTATAGCCCACCAAAGGGCTACTTAACCACTTTTTCACAATTATAAGATGCATTCTTCATGGATTTAAATATCCATAAGGTGTCAAAACTTCTAGTAGAAAACATGAATAATTTCAAACAACATGATGATAAAGCCTTCAAGATTATACCATTTTATTCAAAAGTACATCATATGACCTAGCATTTATTCCTTCAGATTTGGAGTTATAATTCATTTTTATTTTGGGACTTCTTTATCCATTTAAAGAAAGAACATTACATAAATAATATGAGCCATTTACCTATTTGATATGTGGATATGCATAGATATGCATAATTTATACTTACTCATCCAAAGGAGCTTCACATATCCCCTTATAATTAAAGAAAAAAATATACCTTACACAAAGAAGGGAGATGATTTACCAAATGTACATTATGAACAAAAATGTCGTGTTCCTAATATTTATATGGTAGATTTAAAAAAATAACTCAATATGGGGTTAATCCAAGGCTCACATCCTGTGCAAACACCCAAAGTTGATGAACCCAACAAGTATCCATAAAAACAAGGTTTAATAATCAAACTATTCATAGGCGGTGACTATTTTTAACTTAACCATGTGGATCCTACACAAGAAAATATATTTGTAATATACAACATTTTGGTTTTGACCTAAAAGACTTATAAAGTGAAGGAGGTTAGAAAGGCTCCTTAAGAAACCTAAGAATACCAATTACTTGTGGTATATAGATGATATTTATGGATTATATAACACCTTAGTCTTATACACTTTCAAAACTCAGACCTTGGTTGTTCCTCTCAATTCTAAACCTTTCTCTCTTTTGGAAGTCTTGCATCTACTCTATCTTCTATCCCTTAGCCTATGTCTTAGTCCAAATAATATTATGTTGATGCCCTATGTCTTATATCTTTACTACAATGCATAAAATGCACTTATCATCAACCTATATAAGCTCTAAGCCTATACCTACTTTTTTGTTCCCTGGACACTAATGTTAATGACAAACACTAGTGTCAATGCTATTGGCATAACCTGATGAAAGTGTCCAGTGCTATAAATTCATTCAATTTATAAATGAAACATATCCTAATTGTTGGCCTAAGTGTTTTAATGTGAGTTACTTCTCCAAAGGGATTGATATAAATATAAGATCAACGCTCATTCATTTATCACTTGTGAAAACTTAGGATACATAGGACAATACCTGGTATTCATACCAAAGAGAAATCAATTGAGCAAAGCTTACCTATTTTTTCTTATTTACATACTAGACATAGGGAAAAAAAAATTATAGGTTTGAAGTACTAAAGGAACAACCCAAGAGCTTGATTTTCTGAGTTATAAGCTATGTCATTATTATAATTTATTTGTACAAATTACATGATTCACACACAAGCCAACACATAGGGGAGAACTAAATCAATTTGAGGCCCTCTTCAGAGTATTGGCTTTGTAGGCAATAGTCATTAACAAAAGGGTATTTGGGGTCAGCTATACATCATGTGCCAAATAACCAATTTTCCCCCAAAGTCACTATGGAGATGAAGAACTAGGGTTTTGCAAATTCATGAGTGAGTCCATGGCCTAGATCTAAATACATCTGATTGAAGGTGAAGACAAATCCAAAATCATCTAGGTGGTAACATCCTTTTCAAATAGGTATTTTTTACATGACACTTATGTCAAACCTAGACAGTTATGTCAATGTAACCATCCTAGGTTGACATTAAAGTCCAGAGCTCCAGAAGTATCCAATCTAGAATCTGGAGACTATTATGGAAGCATCTTCTAGCCTAATTTATATATTTTCTACATCCAACATTGTGTTAGCATTAGAACTAACTAAGTATATTACTTCTCTATCATTTCCTTGCATAGCTTAGTTTTACTTTCTATACTTAATCTATTCTTAGTATAGTAAATTCAATGTATGTTTATATCTAAGTTCAACACCCAATTGGCCTTTTGTAGATCTGATTATCACCCTTAGGCATTGTCATTTATATATACCCCATTCATAAGCCTCTATTTAACCTCAACCTAGAGAGACCTTCATTTTAGGCTTAATTTTTTTGTGAACACCATCTTTGAACATCATTTCTACCTAAGCATACCGTAAAATATTCGTAATACTTGCTTTGTCCTAATCTTTATGTATTTCATATCTCTTATCATCAATGATATTGATTGATTTGATGACTATCATTATGAAACTCTTCCAATTTCTATTAATGAAGGGGTAAAATTTGATTACTCTTGTATCCTTCCAACTGCTAAAGCATCTAATCTAAAAGCCTTGAGTAGCGGTAGGTGTTATCCATTTAATTAGGTCCATATTCCCACCATTTCAAGAGATGATTTGAGCCATATTCAGGAAGATAAAGAGCCTTTACCCATACTTATTACACTAGCATCATACGATTTTGGCATTTGATATTTTTAAAAATATGGATACAAAGGCCAAGTATTTGGCAAACATGAGAAAGGTATAACTCAGCTTATTGTTCTTAAAAATAATATATCTTAGAAAGGCTTAGGATTTTTAGAAAAATCAATTAGGGACCAACATATAAAATCATATAAGCATGTCCTTCATGCATAATTTACCACATAAGTGGGTACATATGACTAAGACACTCCTTCATTTGATCATCAAAAATTCAAACAAATACATAAATAAATTATGAATAATTTATAAATAACCTATAAAGGGCACATGGTTTCAAGAAACTTAATTCACACCCCCATAAATCCTATATCCCCAAAAAATATCCCCCTTATCAAAGATGATGGTTCCCACATACCTTCATTAGAAATAAATTCTATACCAAAAAGGGGACCTTCATCAAAGATTGTTCAAGCTCAAATTATTATACCAAAAGTAAATGAAAAAAATCCTTCTAATAGTCCAAGTTATTAAGATGATATACCAAAAGTACCAAAGTTCAAATATCCCATACCACTACCAAATTACCCTACATTTAATGATTTTGAACTTGCACTTGTTATTCATGAGGATGATCGTACTCATATGCCTAGATTAAAAAAAGGTGGTGGGTTTCAACCAATGATGACACCTTTGACAAACACCACCATTCCCAAGGAATATCTTATGTCTATGATGACCACTATTGGGAATCTTCAAAAACATGTTTCTATACTTCAAAGGCAAATGGATTTCCATAACAATAATGCAAATGTAACCTCATTTAATAATCAACTTCATGTGAAATGTATGGTTGAATATATATATCCACAAGGTTTTGAGATACCATATTCACCTCTCTTTCAAAAACATAAAGTTCCATTTGAGCACATGATATGTTATGTACATTATTTTGGTCAATGGGAAAAATATGAAAAACTTTAACTAAAGTTTTTCTATATGAGCATGTTAGATGAGTCTCAAAATTGATTTTATAGTTTACTAAAGGGTTCCTTAACCACTTTTTTCTAATTATAAGATGCATTTTGCATGAATTTCAATATCCACAAGATCTCAAAACTTATACTAGAACATTTTCACAATTTTAAGAAATGTGATGATGAGTCCCTTTAAGATTATACTATTCAATTTAAAAGTACATCATATAAACTAGCATGTATACCCTCAGATTTGGAATTATAATTTATCTTTAGTAGAGGCATTCTTTCCCCATTAAAGGAAATAGCATTGAGTAAAAAATATGAGTCATTTACCCATTTATATAACGATGTGCATATATATGTTTCCTTCATAATTACTCATTCAAAGTAACTTAACATATTTCCCTCCAAATATAAAAGTTTTATCCCTCACACAAAGGAAGGATATATATTACCTAAGGAGAATTATGAACAAATATGTGGTATTCATCATATTTATATGACTATTTTGTAAATATTAATTAACATGGGGCCAATACAAAAATATTAAAGTGAACAACATATAAAACATCCATGCCAACAAGATTTAATAATTAGCTTATACATGGGTGGTTCTTATTTTCGGCATAACCATATTGATTTTACACAATCATATAATAGTTATAATATAATACGCTTACAACAAATTTTCTTCAATCTAAAAAACTTATAAAACAAAAGAGGTTGGAAAGACTCCTTGGGTAACATAATAATAGCAATTCCTTGTGGTCCTAAAGTAATTCAAACATGGGTTTGGATTATGCCTACCAGATCTCCATATGCACTTACACTAGGAACACTTTGGATATACCAAATGGAAGCAAAAGTTGATCCAAATCAGTAAGGTATTTCATTTTTTCATGAAATAAAATTAATAAATATTCTGAATGATAGCATTACTTCTTCTACTACACATGAAAAACATTAGGAGTAGAATGTTATGTACCTTTTCAACTTATCCAATCATGATGCAAATAATATAAAAGATCCAAATTAAGGTTTTAAAGTACCAAGGAGGGAGATACCTATGACCATCCATTGGATGATATCATAGTAGTCTCTTCAAATATACAAAAAATACCAGAAAAATTAAAAACATTCAAAAGTATTTGAGGCACCCACATTTTATATTAGCTCCTTGGCATCTATGTGGTTGTTCCACGTTGATGTATGGCATAATAAATTACTTTTACATAAACATATGCGTGTCACTCTTATATTTGAATGTGATACATGCATACATAAATACATGATCTATTCCTATTTTGAATGTTGGGCCTTCCCACTATTCATGTCATATGGACATTAGGGGCATCCATTTTATTTGATCTTGATACACACATGTTATATGGGTCAAGGATCACATTTCATTATCATGTTTGAGCTTACATATATACTTACATATGCCCTCATCCATGATAATATTTTACATAAGGTATTTTATATGATATACACTTGACATTTTTTCCTAATGCATTTGATATTCTTTACTTTATGCACTTTCTTGAGTGTCTTGCCTTGCTATTGTATTCATTGTTATATCATTTGAATATGCTCTTTTACTTGTGCCACCAATGCATATGTATGCTTTCTTTGACATTTTCATATGTCATTATTTTTTATGTGGACATTTTAATATGCCATTTTTGATTTTGTGGACATTTGACTAAGTCATGTCCCTTTGATTATGTGGCATTTGAACATGCCCCTTGTTTATAGTCTCCTTAGACCATTGCCTTTTGAATTACTTTTGAGTGATCTTGTGTGTGTGCACTTATTTTCATGTTGAGCTTGTATTTTTACTATCTAAACATTTCCATGATTCTTATCATTCATATTAGGCCTTCATGTGATCACATTGGTTCTATTCACTTCAATGATATATCTACCTAGACATGTTTATTTTATATGCTAAAAGGTTCCATTCATAGATTATACATTTGTATTATAATTTTGACATGGGGTAACTACCGAATCCTATATTTAACTCACATCAAAGCGAGGTGTATTAGTGAGGGCATGCCATAAAGGAATTTTATATATACTTTGCATAGTTTTCAAATTCAATAGGGGCATGCTTTGGAAGCATGTTCTCCATACTTATTCAGTATTCATCATCTCTAGATTACATTGGGAGCATATTTTGAAAACTTGTTCTCCACATTGATACTTATATCAATTTTCAAATTTATTCATATGTAGTAGGGGCATGCTTGGAAAGCATGTTATTCACATTTACATAATATTTTGAATTGGCTAGAGCACACATTTTTTTCAATTGGTCAAAAGCACACCATTTCAAGAGATGAGTTGAACCATATTTAGGAAGATAAAGAGCCTTTACCAATAATTCCTACACCACTATAATATGATTTTAATCTTTGATATTTGTAAAAATATGGATACAAAGGTCAAGGATTGTGCAAACATGAGCAAGGTATAACTCAACCTATTATTCCTAAAAATCATATATCTCAAAAAGGCTTAGGATTTTTAGAAAAATCAATTAGGAACCAACATGCTGAGTCATATAAGCATTCCATTCATATAAATTTTACCATATAAGTGGGTACATATGACCAAGAAGTTCCTTTGTTTGATTGTCAAAAACTCAGACAAATACATAAAGAAATTATGAACGATTTATAAATAACTTATAAGGGGGACATGTTTTCAAGAAAATTAAATGAAACCTTAATAAATGATATATTCCTAAACAATATCTCCCTTATCAAAGATGATGGTTCCCTTATACCTTCAATAAAAACAAATTATATACCAAAATGGGACTTTCACCAAAAATTGTTCAAGCACAAATTATTATACTAAAAGTAAATTTTAAAAATGGTCCAACCTATTCAACTGATATATCAAAAGTACAAAGTTGAAATATCCCATACCACTACCAAATTACCTTACATTTAATGTTCGTGAACTTGCACTTGTTATACATGAGGATGATGGTACTCATATGCCTAGATTCAAAAAAGGTGGTAGATTGAAACCAATGATAACACCTATGACAAACACCAATGTCCTCTTGGAATATATTATTTCTATGATGACCAATATTGGAAATATTCAAAAACTTGTTTCTATACTACAAATGGATATGGATTTCCATAATTATAATGCACATGTAACCTCATTCAATAATCAACCTCTCATAAAATATACTTGAATATCCTTATCTCCAAGGTTTGAGCTACCATACTTACCTCTCTTTGAAACACATAAAGATCCATTTGAGCACATGATATGTTATGTACATTCTTTTAGTCAATGGTAAAACTTATATGACAAACTGTTAATAAAGGTTTTCCATATGAAATTTTTGGATGAGGCTCAAAATTGGTTCTAGAGTTTACCAAAGGGTTCTTTAACCACTTATTTATAATTAGAAGATTCATCTAGCATAGATTTCAATATCCACAAGGTGACAAAACATACATTATAACATATGCATAATTTCAAAAAATACGATGATGAATCCCTTCAAGATTATACTATACAATTCAAAAGTAAATCATATAATCTAGCATTTAAACCCTTAGATTTCGAATGGAAATTTATCTTTAGTAGATGTTTTCATTCTCCATTAAATGAAGGAGCATTGAGTAAAAAATATGAGTTATTTACCCATTTATATAATTATGTGCATAGATATGCTTCCTTCATAACTACTCATTCAAATGAACTTATTATATCTCCCTCAAAATACAAAAAATTAATACCTCGCACAAAGGAAGGAGATAAATTACCTAAGGAGCATTATAAAAAAAAATGTGGTATTTCTAATATTTATATGACCAGTTTGCAAATGTTACTTAACATGGGGCTAATCCTAAAATATCAAAGTGAACACACAAAAAAATCCACACCAATAAGACAATAATTACCTTATACATGGATGGTGCTTATTTTTGGTATAACCATAATGATCTTACATAAGCAAAAAATACTTGCAATTAAAGATACTTACAACAAATTGGCTTAGATCTAAAAAACCTAAAAAATAAAGGATGTTGTAACGACTCCTTGGGAAATATAATAATACCAATTTCTTATGGTCTTAAATTAATTCAAAGGGGTTTGGGTTATGCCTACCACATCTCCATATGTAATTATACTAAGAACCCTTTAGATATATCAAATGGAAGAAAAAATTAATCAAAATTATCAAGGTGTTTCCTTTCCTCATTAAGGCTAATTTATAAATATTCCAAATGGTAGCATTACTTCTTCTACTAACATGAAATTTATGTGAGGAGAATCATGATATGTACCTTTTCAACCTATCCAATCATGATGCAAATAATGTAAAAGATCCAAATTATGTTTTTTAGGTACCAAGTAGGGAGATACCTATGACCATCCATTGGATGATATCATAGAGTAGTCTATTCAAATATACCAAAAATACCAAAAAAAATAAAAACATTTAAAATTTAAAAATATTTCTGGCACCTACATGTTCTATTGGTTCCTTGGCATTTGTGTGTTTGTTCCATGTTGATGGATGACATATTTAGTTACTTTTACATACATATATGTGTGTCATAATTCTATTTGAGTGTGATATAGGCATACACAAATACATGATATATTACTATTTCATATGTTGGGCCTTCCCTCTACTCATGTCATATGGGCATTGGGGGCATCCATTTTCTTTGATCTTGATACACATAAGCAATATGGTTCAATGATCACATTTCATTATCTTGTTTAAACTTACGTATGTACTTACACATGCCCTTATCCATGATAATATTTTAGACAAGGTACTTCATATACTATACACATGACATTTTTTAATAACATAATTGATCCATGGGCTACTATGACATGTTTATGTTAGTTGCTTATGATTTTTTTATGCACTTCCTTAAATGCCTTGACTTGTTATTATATTCATTGTTTGAGTATTTGAATATGTTATTTGCTTATAGCCCATGCTCTTATGTATAATTTATTTTACATTTTCATATGTTATTATTGTTAGAAACATAGCCACTAAGAGGGGCGATGAGTTTGTGCCCTTAAAACAATCATTTAATTTTAGTTATCATTTATTAAGCATTCATTTAAACACATACATCAATCAATGCATAAACAAGCATATACATAAGTATACAACATATGAACACAAGAGATATATAGAAAACCCTATTGGAGGATAAAACCCAATGAAACATATATTTAAATATATTCTTATAAATAATTTATCAAGATTTAGTGATGCACCAATCCCATAAGGAGCACCAACCCCTCAGTAGTCAAACACCAACTCAACTAGTCCTTTAGTAAGCACCAACTTGCAAGGAGGCACCAAACCCTTAGGTAACTCAGTACCATCTCAGTCACGTAGAAACTATGACCACCTTTAGACACCTTTTTATCTCTCAATTTATAATGATCACCTTCTTTTCCTCTTCTCTCTATTCTATCTTTCTCAAACAACATATTAGGCCTCTTTGCTCAACTAACCCTCTTTTAGGTAGATTTACGTCATATGACCTTCCTCATCATCTATAAAATAAATTTTATATATTAATTATATATTAAACACACATATTTTATGGTATTAAAACCCTTTACCTAGTTTCAAAACTTCTATTTCATTTGTTCATGTTCTCAATATTCTAACTAGTCAAATTAGGCCTATTAGATATTATTTTTATACATGACTCCTATTTTCACCAATATTGGTCAGACACAACCATATCCATTATTATATCACCCTTGTAATATATTTTTTTTAAAAATCACATTTTAAACAAACACTACATAGGTCATTCATAACTCATAGAGATCAAAACCACCATTAGGCCTAATAGAGACCTAATGCAATTAGTCCTTCTCAAAGCACATCTTTTACCTTGACCACCTTAGAAAGTCTTGAGCTATATAAATGGATGAAAAAAATCATACATGATTAAATTATAACATTGATAATATCACCTTAGGTCCATAAAACTATTTACTTTATTTCACTCCTTGAACCACACCATTAGGCTTACTCATAATTTGCCCTTCTCATTGCCAAAAAGTCTACTTTGAATATCTGAAGCATACACTCAAGTTTGATACATATAATAAAAAAATAGCATCTATATATAATTTTTTACATCATGGTTATCAACATGTTCATTATATTTCACCAAATATTAAAAAATACCTCAAATAGACCACTTCCATATATTTACTTAGAATTGCAAACAAGCCTCAGACACCCAGTTAAGAAACTTTGACTTATCACACCTTCATAGGAATTTATCATGAATTAAAATGAATTAAAATTAACCTATGAGACTTTTATAACAACTTAATATGTATTATATTTTTTAAATCTATGCGTAATGACTCAATAACATCATTCTCACTAACACAAAAAACTATTTGAATGCTCCAAAACATAGTCATGAAAACGAAGACCTAGAACACATGTGTGAGCACTGTTATGAAATTAAAATGAGTTTAAATTATCATTAATAATAATTATAACATATATATATATATATATATATATCATAATTTTAAACAACAATATTGATCTTACAAACTAATCTCACAGCTTCACCCTACACAAACCTCATTATGTTAGATAAATCAGATTGAGATCAAATTTATTCCATACACAAGATTATTAAAAATGTATATGAATTATTAATATGTTTTACAATTATTTAAAAATAACCCCATGTATTTATATCCCTATATAATCCACTACAACCCATTCTTAATGTCATTCTCACTTCTGCCTGGTTTTCTCACTGTCTTCCTCACTAGGCCTTTTTAGCGATAGGCCAACTTCCATGGAAAATTTAGCATATTTAAATTATATAACATGATTATAAATATAAATTATCATAAAATACAAGTCTCACACATCATCCTCCAATCATTCTCATGCTTTGACCTAGTCAACCCTACCTACTACATCAAAAATATAAGAAATAAGGGGTAACCTGTAGCTTCCACTCACTCTTCTGATAGATCAACACCACCTAAAAATACCTTAGAGAGTAATATAAATTATCTATTCATAAAAATAGTTCAAAAAATTCATTATGATCCATTTATAATAATAACTTCCATATCGGGTCACGCTTAGGGTTTTAAGGCACTAAAAACTAGTTTCCATTCTTAACAATCATTCATAAAGGATTGCCTCTCAAATTCAAAAATAGTTTTAGCAAATTTGATATAGTAACCTTAAAAAACTTATATGAACTTATTAGTATCTCATGAAAAGGTTTCACATGCTAACGAGCATAAGAAAATCCTTCTCAGGGTTGCAATATCTCATTATGTCCACAAAGAAAACTTCAAAACCACATTTCATGATTTATACTTCAAACATTGACCTTATACTTGGTCAACACACTTGAAAATACCTCTAAAAATTTTCATAATTATATCATGAGCTCTATCACTTTATAAATTTAACTTGACCTCTCATTAGGCTACATTACGTCTCTTTACACATTAGGCCTTGAACTGCCAATCACACTTAGACCTTGAACACACCTTGAAACATATTTTAATTATATAAAAACCTAATAATCATGTCATAAAAAATCATACCATGATCAAAAAATTCTAATATTATTCTCCACAATCCTCAGACTTCTCACCTCAACATGCTACCAATCGTATCCCTTCTCACTAGGTCTCTTCATGCAAAGACTAAGCCATGTACTGACCTAGAAACCTCCTCTAAAAGATTATATACCTTATAAACATGTTTTAATAGTTTAAAATATATTTTCACATGATATAACACTAATTTTAATCCTTCATATATCTTGGTGACACCTCAAGACTTCTCATTAGGTTAGGTAGAGTCTAGGACTAGTTTGATTGCATGCTTATGATGAAGACCTTACCCAAAAAGGTTTACCTTGAAAATTTATTGAGTGTTTCATCACTTCATATTAAATCTTGGATATCCTTTAAAATCCACTCATACCTATGTTTATCCATCTTACTAAACTACCATCTTTGTACACATGCTCA
>JARHVA010001666.1:3115000-3220016 GCA_037957365.1 Torreya grandis | reverse complement strand
TACTTGGAATGGTGATCATTCTCAACATTTTGTTTGAAATCAACATGTTAAAAAAAGTTTCAGTGTGAATAACCTTGTGCATAACTCTATATAGATGCCCAATAGTATAAATAGGTATTTCATGATATAATAACCTTGGTATGAGATTTAATTGGGTAAAATGAATTTATTTTAAGATAAGGATGCTATCATACAAACTGAGATGTAAAATGTTATAGTACCTATAGACTCGGGCTATGATGAATTTTGTGATTTGTGTAAGTTATTCATTATAAAATACATCATCCCCTCTTGAAGAATTAGTTATGAAAAAAATGATAAAAATCTTTAGAGGATTAATGTTTGAACCATGTACATATACAAGAGGACTCATGTTCAACCAAATGCAAAATGTGACAAAGAGGTCCTTGTAAATGCATCCATTTTATGGTTGGAAAATTCATGATATATTGGTGAAAAACTAGCATGGAGGTTAATTTTATAACAAATTATGATTATAAAAATATGGGGATCCCCCACTTTTTTAACCTTTCCCACATGATTTATTCATTTCTAATAAGACTTGTGCCCTACCTATATGCATTCTTAAAGATGCCACAAAGAACATCTTGGATGTCATGTTAAGGGTGATTTTTGAAGTGATTGAGCTTGTTGAATATTATGACTTTCCTTCCCTCTTGGGGTATACCTTGGTGATATGTTAAAAATAATGATTTTACATTTCAAGAAGCACTATATTATTTTTTATAACGATACTCAATGCATGGTCATTCTTATAAATAATGAGCAAGGACCTCCATTTGTGAAAAACCATTGATGTTTAATGAGGATCTAAACATAATTTTTAACATCACTACCCAAGGGAATGAACATGGCATATCCTAATCATGTGGTCATATTATAATGGGAGGATGTACATTTTAGTTTAGACACTACATGTATTACTTGTGACCAATGGGGCTCATGGTGCATGTGATCTTATAAGGCATGTTTTGTGGTATCCTTGATAGTTTCCTAATTTCCTCCCCTAAGTTAGTTTCAGTGCCAAAAAAAATGTTCACCTCATTGGTATACCACCCTTGATTTTGGAACATGAAACCTTACTTTTATGGTTAAATTAAGGTCAAGGAGTATTTATATTAGTTTACAAGGACTATTATGTTTAATGAGGATGAAAATTTACATGTGCTCAATTTTTTGTTTCAAGGAAACCCTGATCGATGGTAGTCTACTCATTTATACTAGATTATAGACATGATAACAAGTACACACCACTATTCACTATCAGATTAACCATGATAATAATGTTCATGTCACACTAAGTTATGATGGTGTTGATTCTCTAATATACCATCTAACAACCTATGAAATCCTTTGGAACATAGAAGAAATGTTTTTTACCAAAATCTTTATGGATTCATGCCTTTTATGGTACTCTACACACTTAGTCTAAGGTCTAATACATCCATTAAGAAAACTATAGATGAATGAATTACCTGGTGACATATCACACATGGGATACTTATAAAATTTTAATTTTATTCTCCACAAATGGATTTAAATTTATCTTTACAAGTAATTCATTAGGTAGTTCTAAGATTATGTGCACTAGTTGAAGACTGCATATGTCACATGCAATGACATACTTGATGATAACTTGGTCATATTTCAATAACATGATACCCCTTCCTTGGCCTCTATTGGATTTTGATTTTCAATATGAAAACGTATATCAAGAATAGATATAGAAGAGAAAGTAAAAATTCATGTATTTTATTGATGAGGGTACCATCTTTGATCCTTTATAAACCAACTTTCAACCACTTACACCCTAAAAGCATATTATAGGGCATGTGACATCAAGGATACTATATAGTCTAAGAAGAAACCATATTATACACTACTCCAAATATTTTAGCATAATATTGGGATGAATGACTAACCTAAAATATCCACTATGGGTAATTATTTCTCTGATGTTGAGTTAACCAAAAAAATTGAACTCTTATAGAAATATAAAGAACTTTTCCCATGTAACTATACAAAAATGAAAGGAGTGCATATATCATTTGGAAATATGAATATCAAGTTTATTTAAGGTTTTCAATTGTTGATTAAATGACTATAGTGAATAAACCCAAATCTTTGTAGTATAAATAAAGAATAAATTGATAATATGTTACACACTAGAGTTATTACTCCCATAGATGAATCTAAGCGATTTAATCCTATGGTGATTAAAATAAAGAAATATGGTCAAATTTAGATTTAAATAGATTATAGCTAGATCATTTTTATGTATCATTGACCCTTTCCCAACACCATTCACCAAATAAATTTTGGAAGGTGTTGTTGGATGTGAGATCTACACTTTTACTAGTGGATTTTATGTATATCACCAAGTGAAAATTACTAAGGAAGATTAGGTAAAAATGACCTTTAAAAATAAATGGGCTTATTTTTCATATAATTTTATGCCTTTTGGCCTAAATAATTCACTAGTAGTGTTATTGTGCATTTTAGTGGAAGCATTCAAGGATTTCATCCATAATTTCCTTTAGGTGTACCTTGATGACTAGACCATGTATGGTTTAGTATGTCACCACTATGATAATTTGTGCCATATGCTTGAGAACTAACATCAACATCATATTTCCTTAAATATTAACAAGTGTATCTTTTCCATGTTACTTTGGATCATGTTGGGACATATCATTTACTAGGATAGAATTCTAGTGGATCTAACCAAATTACATTCATTGTCCAAATCCTAGTTCTAACCACTCAATATGAAGTCCATGTTTTTTTAGGTCACATTAGGTACTATCATATGTTAATTTGAGGCTATAATAACATATCATATCCATTGTAAATTTTATTTAAATATACTATATTATTCTAATGGGCCACTAAACACTAGCAAACATTTGATGTTTTGAAGGAAAAACTAGTGACTATGCCCATTTTCCATTTCTTGGATTGAACCCAGCCATTTCATGTTCATGTTCATTTTTAAGTCATGGTAGTATGCACTCTCCTTGCATAACCTGGTGAAGGAAACCTTGATCATCCCATTTATTTTTCTAGTTGAAAGCTCACACTAACTAAATAGAACTACTCTAGTAAAGACCATGAATCCCTATCTATGGTTTATGTACTCTAGAAGTTTTTCCAATATTTGTTGGCCACTTTATTTATATTATATATAAATCATGAAGAATTTAAGTATTTTATCAATAATATAGTGTTGTAAAAATGTATTTTTCAAATGATTCTCCTATCTCAGGATTCCAATTCTTCATGGTCATGAAACTAGGCAAGATTAATTTTGACCTAGACCACCTTTCATGCATTAAATATGATGAAATGATATGAAAAATATAATATGATCTAATTGATGTTTAATTATTTCAAGTTGCATATGGGCCCTAATAATTATAGAAAATTTTTATTTTTATTACAATAGGCTCAATGCCAAACTACCTTAACACCCAAGAGAAAAAGAAATTGGCTATCCATATTACCCCCTACTAGCTTATTAGAGGAGACCTATATAGATTGGGACATGATGAGGTATTAAAAAGGTGAATAATGTAGGACAAACATGTTTAAATCCTTTAGTAATTCTATGAGGGTGTTGTAAGATGACATTATGCTAGTGACTCAACAACAAGAAAGGTTTCTACTAGTGAGGTTATGGTGGTCCACATTATTCAAGGATGCCAAAGCCTATACACAATAATATGATATATATCAACATGTAGATAAACCAAAAATATGGGATTTCATGCCCCTTCATCTGATTATTTCTCATGAACTATTTTTATCATGGTCTATTGATTTTGTTTTTCCCATTCAACTTGCTACAAGATAGACTAATATGCGCTATATCATTACTACCACAAACTATCTCACATATTAGGTTGAAGAAGTGCCCATATGGGATTTTAATATTACTACAACTAATATATTTATATGGGAACATATAATAACATGATATGTATTCCCACTAATTCTAACCAGTGATCATGGAACTCAATTTCTCAATGCCACAGTGCACATCTTCATAGTTAAATTCATGATGATACACCATAACACTACATCATATCACCCTCAATCCAAAGGTATATCTAAATCCTTAAATAATTTCATTATTAATACTTAGACTAATATTTGAAATATTGGTTCTACTAATTGGGATGATCATGTTTTATCAATCTTATGCACTTACTAGACCATATATAAAAGGTTGAACAAAAGTATTCCTTTTAACCTTATCTTTAGCATTAGAATAACATTATCGATATAATTAATTATTCCTTGTGTCTTATGTGCATTGATTAGATGAATAAAAATACCTGAAGGAGTAAATAAATGATTTAATTTAGTTGAATGAAACATGCATTATTTCACACTAGAGTTAAGGGGATGAGAAGCAAAAAAAACTCTTGGCATGATCAAAATATCAAAACAAAAGTTTTTCATATTGGTATTCATGTATTGGTATATGACAAAAAATTTACACTCCATCGAGGTAAACTATGGATCTAGTGGAATGGTTCATTTATTCTTCAAGATATCCATTCAATAGGTGATTGAAAATTTTAAAGATTAGATGGCCATTTCCTTCTAGGCCATTATAATGGTAGTGAATTGTAGGCCTACTATTCTCTATAACACTTTTAAGATCATTAAATATGGTGTATTCCAATAGTCTACTTTAGGACTTAGTTTTATTTTCAAATAATAATGGCATTTGTTGCATGTATTTTTTGGGTTAATTTTATCAAATTTAGTGTTTTGTATTCAAAAACCTATCTTTTGTCCCTACTACCTCGACACATGAATCTCACTAGGTTATGTCATGGAGGACCCTGCACATATTTTAGTGTGGAGTAAGTTTTAAGGTGGATAAGGTAATTAAGGGAAAACACATAAATAAAAATTTGGTAGGAATTATGTGTGAATGAGGCACACAATAGGTGGCATGTAAAGGAGGTACACAAAAGGTATCATGTGACAAAGGAGCACATGAGGTGGCATGCGACATAGGAATGCAAGATTAAGATGGAAAAGGAAATGTTATTATATAATGGTTAAAATGGAAAACGTAGTTCACATAAATTAAAATAGAAATTTTAATTTTTTTATTAAAACTAGCATAGATTACGGTAAATGCACAATAGCTTTCAAATGAAGGATGGATATTCATTTATAAATGAAGTAGTGGCATAAATGGAAAGTGTGTCAAATGGGCACCAAAGAGTGTTTTTTAAAGTATTAATGGTTGAAGTGATGTGCAGTGGTGTGGAGGGGTAGTTAATGTAAAAAAAATTCCACTCTATAAAAGATATAGAGGCTCCTCATTTTCATTTTTACTATTGAAAACTTATAATGATTATAAATTTTTAATAACCATAAATTGGTAGCATAAAAGGTATATTTACATAATTTGAGTGGTGAAAGTGAATCAAAGGTTAAGGAAAAGTGCATTCAGAGAAAGAGGAATGGATATGTGACTATAGGGGAAAGTAAAAGTGAGTTGTAGGGTTTAGTCACTATGTGCACCATTGGAGGATGTTAAAGTAGTAAATCCAAATTATTTTTGGTTTGGAAAAAGGAATAAAAATGTATTTAGTTGGGATAATTGGTCAGCCATGTATTAACCTTTGATCACCCTAGTTGGTGATGTGGCTAAAGTGGAAATGTAGGAGAAGAGATCTAATGGGCACACTGGAGTCAAAGGGTTGAGAAGAAAAAACAAAAATCTTGGCATGACCTAAATATCAAAAAAAAAACATCTTGGTATTCATGTATTGATATATTACTCAAAGTTTACATTCCATCTAGGTGAACTATGGATCTGGTGAAATGGTTCATTTATTCTTCATGATATCCATTTAATAGGTTATTGAAAATTTTAAAGATTAGACATATATTTATTTCAAGGACATTATAATGATAGTTAGTTCTATCCCTACTATTCTCTATAACACTTTTAAGATCAGTAAATAAGGTGTATTCTAATAGTTTATTTTAGGACTTAATTTTATTTTCAAATAAGCATGGCATTGCTTACATGCCTTTTTTGGGTTAATGTTATCACATTTAGTTTTTTATATTTATAACTCTATCCTTTATCCCTACTACCTCAACACATGAATCTCACTAGGTTATGTCATGGAGGACCATGCACATATTTTATTATGGAGTAAGTTTTAAGGTGGAAAAGATAATTAAGGTAAAACAAATAAATAAAAATTTGGTAGGAACTATGTGTGAATGAGTCCCATAAGAGGTGGCATGTGAAGGAGGTACACAAAAGGTAGCATGTGACAAAGGATCATAAGAGGTGAAATGTGACCTAAGAATGCAAGATGAAGATGGAAAAGGAAATGTTATTATATAATTTTTAAAGTGGAAAAGTTAGTTCCCATAAATTAAAATAAAAATTTGAATTTTTTTTATTACAACTGGCATGGATTAAGGTAAGGGCATGATAAATTTTAAATGATGGACATTCATTTATTAATGAAGTAGTGGCATAAATGGAAAATTTATCAAATGGGCACCAAGTAATGTTGTTTTAAGTATTAATGGTTGAAGTCATGTATAGTGGTGTGGAAGGGTAGTTAATGTAAAAAATTGTCCTCTTTATAAAAGACGTAGAGGCCTCTCATTCTCATTTTTACTACTAAAAACTTTTAATGATTATAAAGTTTAAATTCCCATAAACTAGTAGCATAAAAGGCATATTTACATTATTGTAGTGGTGAAATTAAATAAAAGGTTTAGTAAAAGTCCATTCAAAGAAAGAGGAGTGGAAACATGACTATAAGGGAAGGTAAAAGTGAGTTGCAGGGTTCAGTCACCATGTACACCATTGGAAGATGTTAAAATAGGAGATCTGAATTATTTTTTGTTTAGAAAAAGGAATAAAAATGTATTTAGATGGGATAATTGGTTATCCATGCATTAAACTTTGGGTACCCTAGTTCGTGATGTGTCCAAATCAAAATATTAGAAGAAGAGACACACTACAAATCATCCACAAAGTAGATGAGTATGAGGGAATAGAATAAGGCAACCCTATTTTCATCTAGGAAGGTCTTAGTATACAAAACACATAAGGTGAGAAATAAAAATATATCTAAGAAGAGACATCAATCAGGTAGACACCATAGATGGTAAACATAAAAAATAAGGCTTCCATGACACCACCTCCACCTCCAATTTTGATATAATATATGCAGTACCCTGATACAGTCTTGCACATAGATAAAATAGTGATTTAAGGTTTCCAATTATCATGTAATTAACTACAATCATCACTAATCTGGTAATGAAGGTGACTTACAATGATACTACCATGTTAAGTTCCAAAATACAATAAACAAAGCCACTTATGATATGATAATTTACAATTTACTAGAGGATATGGTTGTGCTTCAACTCTTCCAAATACCATACTTTGGGAAACCCCAAGAGCTAATTTGGTTCTTAATTTCACACATCCATGATGATTATATTTACTTTATAGGGTATAAAATCAGGATTAACCCTCAATATATTAGTAAAGTAATAGGGCGATTATGTTCAAGGTATGATGTCATTATAGATCTTAATGATTAAGATGCAATTGATAAAATGGCAATAGTGTTGGAGTACAAGAAATAAGGTCATTATATGTATATCAAGTCTTTCATATCCTACCATTTTATTAGCTACAAGCTTGTCCATTACAAATCTAGGAGGCATGAATAGATGTAAAGAAGTGAATATATCTCACCTCTATGTCACTAGCCAAATGGCCAAGATGACTAAATACAATTACTCTAAGTATTTTTATAAGAGAATTATAGAATGTGTGGAGAAGGCACATTGACTTCCCAATCACAAGTTTCTCTGGGGAATAATTTTTATTTTTATTATTTTTATGAGACTGGTATTCCAAAGTATTATGGTAAATAAATTAAGTTGGTCCACCCACCATAACGCAAGTACCTTCCCAAGAGGTTTAAATAATTCATATGTTGAACCACCATCACACCCTCCTACAAGATAAAGATAAAGGTTTGGTTCAAGGGTTGAAGGACTCCTCTATTAATGAATGGCACATACTCAAATATTTTATTGCATATATGGGAATCCACACTAATTTTTTTTTCAAACAAAATTATTCACTCACATAAATATGGATGGAGAGAACTGATAAATTACTGGGCTAGCTCAATTTTTTATGCCTTCATTATAAAATATTTCATGGATTATGTTAATTACATTATGGATGTATGTCTAGTTAATATTAATGATAACAATATTGAATTCAATATTCACACTCTTCATAATCCATATGTCTATCTAAGAGAGGAAGCATACACAGAGCGATAAGAATTAGGTAAAATTGATATTAATCCTTTCAATATAATCATGAAAATAAAAATATAGTTGGTTTAATATATTATTATACTATGGAGGAAAACATCAAGAATTCATGAAGTAGAGAAATAAATTCTCCCCTCTTAAATATAAACATGCACAGAAAGAAGGGCACAAAAAAAGAGAAAAATACAAGAGCTAAGGCTACTAGGTTTAGTAGGGCATGGGAGGAACAACCTAGGGCCATCCCCAAATGAAAAACATGAGACTCATCTCTATAAAGATACTATGGGTTATATATAGAATAAAAGTATGATATCATTTCTTCACAACCAATTATCAAATCAGGGTGACAAATTTAGGTGCCCAAATTGGCAATCTCTGAACCAAGCAAAGCATATCTAGAAGTGTGGCTTAAAAAGGAACCCAATCTCATGCCTAAAATAGAAAAACCTACTAGAGGATCGATAAATGGACATTGAAATTCTAAATCCTTTTTAGGAATATTTGGGTAGAGGGGTAGCCCAATCATAGAGGACCTTAGTGTTGATACCAACAAATAATAACAAAAGAGTCCCAAAAATGTAGATATATAGTGCGGCCCTTAAAAGGGAAAGGAACCTATGTAATAATTATAAAAAATAACAATAGATAAATGTGGGTAATGATGATCTTCCCACTCAAGCCATATTATAGTAATATATTCTAAATGGGTAGCTATATATGTGGGATTATCTCCCTGAACATGTGTCCACCATACAAACTTAGTGTTAGTTATCTTTCATTATGGATATATATAATGATGAAGGTCATTTTGAGATCCCAAAGTCCAACATTTATTTAAGCTCAAAGGGGACAAATATTATAGATGTACTTTGGGTAGATCCCCTTAAATGATCTATATTTCAATTAGGTGCAACCCTAATAAATTTTTCCATAAAGATTACTAGGAAAAACATTCTTCATCAAAATTATTTTGGTAAACATCACCATAATAATTGGGAAGTTATTTTGATGTATATAAAAAAATATAATAAAAGGTACACACTTGAATAATAACTAGAATCACTCAAATTACAACATGATGAAGCCAAGGCATCTTGACTAAGGAAACTCAGACTTTGTCAGATAATTTTTAGGAGTGAACCAACATTTGATGATGGTATTCCTATAAATGGTGAAGCCATCAATAAATTGGTGATGATCTTGGACCTTTTGCTCAATAAATGTAAAAACTAAGTGAATCCCCAATAGGAGAATATATTAGAAATAAAGAAATTTACAAAGTCCATAGACATATGCCAAACATTTTTTTACCAAATTAAGCATCACTATTCCCATTTTTTATGTGGTTTTTGTAAACCTAACATGATTGAATAAAATTTTGGAATCAAGACTTCAGCCTATAGAATAATGGTGTCAATAATTGGTTGAGAACACATTGAATATCAAGGATATATCCCAACACAAAAAGGTATTCTAGGACATAGAAGAACTATAAAAATAAATAAACACCCATTGGTAAGATCTTAATGTTAGATTTTTAGCACTTCAAGGGAAAATTTTGGTGGAAGTTAGGTTGTTCGATGATGCCCAAAAAGCCAACACTTCTCAAATTGAAATTTTGACAACTTCAATGGGTGATTTTATAGAATGACCCAAGGAGATGAAATTAATATGACGTGAGGTGGAAGTGATTACTTCTGATCTTAATATTTCCCTCAACCAATAGGAGGAGCACAAATTCCAAGTGTAACAGGTGGGTCTCAATTTTTTTTAATCTAAAGAAACAACAACATAGTGTAGGATGAACTATTAGTTTAGTAGGGAGTGATTTTGGAACCAAAATTTTGTATTTATATATTTTAAGAGTTTTAGAGCCATAGAACATAAGAAATAGGGAGTGAAAACATCACAAAGGACCTTCTTGGGGAAGAGAAAGGTGCATAACAGAGCCATGAAAGAGAGGCATAGAATACATTGGCATGGAAGAACAAGTTGTGGTAGATAAGGATACAAATAATAAGGAAAATAAAAGATAAAATACTTGGATAAAATCAAAAAACTTGGATAAGGACATAATAAGTAGAGACAATTATGAAGCAGTTCCTAAAAGCATTAGAGAATAACCAAGCATGAATCTATCACCAATTTGTAAGAGATTAGGAACATAAACATGAATATCTAGCATAGAGATAGTATATATGGGTGTTTAGAACCAAGTTAAAATGATTTTTATTATAATAACTCACCATGAATTCTATTTTTGAAATAGTTTTTGGTTAGTCATTTTTATTATATTAATTATGTAACCTAAGAGGGGTTTGATTATGTATAAATACCCCTTAGTTTTTTTTATAACGTGGTGTGTATATACAGATAGAGAGAATAATAAATATTAAATGTTGTTAAAATATATTTGTAATATTTTCAAATGAAATGGAATCACTAATTTATATATAAATTCTAATGTGTTAATGTGTTTCTATGGTATTAAGTATAAGAACAAGGAATGTGTAGAATGAATAAAATGGTTAACTCTAAAATGATGCTTGTAGTAACGATGATAATATCATTAACCAAAATTAATAAGTGTAGATAGATTTATGTTTATACACCATTGCATGGTAGAATTGATGGGAAGTGGTCTTAGATACATGCCTCAAGTGATCGTGTGAGGTCATTACTTGCATGATATACTGATGTGTTAGATTATTGGGTTTTTCCTTTATGTGTATGACTATTATTTAGTCAATTAAAAATAAGGATAAATATCCCCACATAGATTCATTGATATATTTAATTTGACATTCTATCCCTATATGATACATGATTCATGCATAGATTATATATTCATCTTTTCCTTTTTAAGTAAGGTACCTACCAGATATTATTTCCTTCACCTAAAAATGGGGTCATATTAGTGGGGGCATGTCATAGAAGCATGACCTCTGAATTTTCATAGTTTTTATATTTAAATGGTGAAATTTCATAAAAACATTACCTTTGTAATTATACACTCACTTGGTATCTCTATGTTTTAGTGGGGGCATGCCATAAAAACATGACCTCCACACTTACACATTCTCTAGTTTAGTTTCATAATTGAGATATGCACTTAGGTCAGGATCATATACATTGCATTAAATATTCCATTGATTTGAAACATATTTTTTTTAATATTTATGACACATATTCTAGATTATACATATTATAGGTGTATATTCCATTTTAATACACCAAAAATGGAAAAAATTACCAATTATACTATTCATTAGGATGCACCAATTACACTAGGATGTATTATTATTGAGCCTTTTATACTACAATAGTTGGTTCATTTTATAGGTTAAAGTGATTAAATCATTTAACACCACCATATTTATAGGTTGGAATGATTAAATTATCTAATATCATTGTGTTTATAGAATGAATTGATTAAATCACTCATCCTCATCAAATTATATATATTCACACTTGAGTTGTGTGATTGAGATATAATGATCTCAATGGTCATGTCACAAATCATCCTTGCACTAGATTTGGGAAATAATACCTTCCAATATCCCTCTTCAAAGCTTCAAGGTTTAGGTTTGAACCTATTCTAGCTCCACTGCTTCATGTTTAATCATCTACTGAGTTAAAGCATCAAGAGGCAACATGGTTGCATTGAAACATGTGTACTACTTCCTTGTTCTCTTTATTTTAAAGAATTTTAAATATTTAAAAGTTAAAATTATATACACTAATTTATACTATAACATGCTCTTGGTTATAACTCATACACCATCAAATCACTCAAAGTGGGCTCAAGCAAAGGCAAGGTGTGTCTTACATACCTAGGTATTGATTTCTTTCCATTAACCTTATAATTTCATCTTTATGCATTAAAAAATTAAAGGTGGGGTAATGTAGATACTAAAACTTAATATTTATAGCATCATAATCTTTTATATTTGAAAAATATCAATTAGGGATTTACTATTTAGTTCTAGACTTTTTTGCTACAGAAAAACTCACATTCTCCATCTCACTATGACTAAATTATCATCTCTTAATATAATCCATATCATTATAATAACCCAAGTCTCCTATATGAACACAAATTAAAAGTTAATAAAAATATTTCACTATCAATTTTAGATCCATGCCTATTTTATATCCTTCTAGACATTACTTGTAATAGTGGGACACTACCATCAACGATAGTATCCATATCATTATCTAGTGTCCAATTTTCAAAAATCATCTAGATTGTAAATGTTTTAAAACTTATGGGTTGGCCTATTTGTATTATCGAACCTTACCATCATATACTTTAAAAAGGCATGGTATAAATAGAAGTATAAGCCTTCTCATTCTTCATCGATCAAATACTAAGCAAAAACCTAAAAAATTTAAATTAATCAACTTCACAACCAAGCTATTATTTTGATTTATTTATATATATTTTCATATCAAGCATAAGAGTAGTCATATTATAGGTTTGAAACATACAAATATTATCCCATGAATGATATTTATCAAGTTAAAAGCTAGATCACTGCATGTATCATAATATAGTATATTTTACTATTGTGCATACACTTTCCCACACATTGGAAAAAATACTTAGGTTTGAGGCCATATTTAGAGTATCAAATAGGTAATATTTCCCATTGAAATAGGGGTATTTGGGGTCAACTTGACACCAAAATCCTAATAACACATATTTATCAAATTTATTCTAAGGTTGAACAAGGGTGAATATATAGGGTTTGGTCAATCAACAAAGAATGATAACCTATATGGTTGATGTGAGTACATCATCAAAAAGGAGATATAAATCCCATAAATGTGAATTTGGTCTCATCTAGATCTGTTCATTATTTTGTATTGGACACCTATGTCATAATTATTGAAATTAGTGTCCATAGTAGTGTTTAGATCTGATGGTAATGTACATTACCATATAAGTAAAATTTCTAAATTCTGATAATTGATCCATAATATTGATCATGCATATTGTGTACATATTTTTAATCTATATCTATCTATACATAATAAACCCAACTAGTATCATTTCTCTTTGGTATTAAAATCAATTGAACATATTTTATATCAATTACTTTTTATATTTATCATATCCCAATAATATTAAATATTCATTTGTCTAACTTTGTAATTAATTTACTTGCTATAGTTTAGTTTATCACCCTTATTCTTGATTTATTTATATATTCTTAACCCTATATCCCCACATATAAATTTTAGGGTAAAAAAATTACACAATTTTTCTTTTGAGATAAGTAAAATATAGGCTATGCTTATCATCTTAAAATGGGGTGTCACAATGGGATTTATTGGTAATTTTTCTTGCCAAGGCCAAATGCCAACCCTCACAACTAAAAAATTTTCATGGCATCCACTTAAACCTCTACATGGTGTTATCCTGAGTCATGATGTATCCCATTTTCTTCTTTAAGTCATTCAAACACTCTTAGATATGTCATTAAGCTTGTTTGTGATCACCATATCTCCTAGATATCTTAGGTCCTTAGGTGATGTACTTGATCATCATAGTGTTTATTGACTATCGGTTGAATGGATAATGTCTCAATGTCTTATCATTGTCATGTTTCCATTTCAATTGGTGTCAAGTATTATCACGATGTTTGAGAATGTTTGGAGGTATTTAACAAAGAATTCAAGTGGTCTTGTGATTTAAAGTGCCTTGATTGAGATGTATGAAAAGTGGAAGATAATAACTCACAATGAGTTTCTTTGGTATGTTTGTTATATTCAAGTATGAAAAAAACTATAATCTTTAAAGGTGTGATTAAGACATATAAAATCCTCATTAAAATCTTTTAAGAAGGTTACAAGGTATTGTTCATGATACTCATTGAGAATTTTCCTTGTGAAGCTCTATATATTGCCTAAAAGTGAAGGATTTGGCCTTTAAATGACATTTTTAACCTAAAAAAGCAACTAAAGCATCCATAATGTCTCTAATCACCCTCATAGTCATATTATTTCCTAGTAACATGGGTTCATACTTTGAAAATGTCTCCTCTACAAGTCTAAAGTTTTGTTTGGCATTTAAAGAGTTATCATGTGTGAAGTATGCCCCTTTTTACTCTCAAAAAACTTATTACTTGTTTTAGTATGCCTTTTGACTCATACTCTTACTCAGTTTTCTCTAAAATGGTAGTTTAAAGATTTAAGTGTGGAGGAAATGTAGGAAAAAGTCTATTTTCATGTGTTTTAGTAGAAATTACAAACTTGTACAAACTTTTGTATATAGTGGAGGTCAATATTTTGAATATGGATTCATGGTAGGTGTTTTAATAAATTTTCATGGCAAGAGAGTTACATATAGGCTTAAAACTGATTCCCAATCACCACCTAGTTTCTTTGCTAGTTGAGAGAGCCTTTCACATTTATAGATGGTACAACCATGAGGGAGATTATCAAGATCTAGAATTTTGGATAGATGAAGGGACCTTAGATATATTCCATCTTTGGTAATTACTTCTAATTTTTTATCTCTCTCATTTATGAACAATATTTTATAAGTTAAGGCACTCAGAATGGCTTCTTCATTCAAGTAAGCAACCAAATTTCCTAATTTTCTCTTCTCCAGAGCATGGTGATATAAAGATGAAAGTTTAGAGAGATTCTTAAGAGTATAATCCACCTTAATATTTAATTATATAAAATCATCTCACGTGTGTGAAGTATATGGATCTATAGAAGACATATACTACTAAATCTATAATCGATAGGTACTTTGATGGTTGTACAGTTCATGATGGTTTCAGGATGTCAAAAACATAGTTAATGATTTTATGAGAGGTCTCATTCTTGTCCATATATCCTATTGTTATGTTTATGAAATTTTCATCAAGGTTCATAGCCTAAAAATCACTATTCAGTCATCAAACACCCTAATACTCTTAGTTTAGCATATGCTAAGGTATTTTAGTAAATATCAAGGTATTTTAACATATGATAAGGTTGCTTTTAGAATTCTAGGTTTCTTTTTCACTATGTATAGCTCCTTTAAGAGCCTAAAAAATGGTATACCCTATTGATGCATATGATTATGTTCACCTTGGATCCTTCTAGGCTATCTTGATAGTGGAGTTATGTTCCTTTCATACCATTATATTTCATTCCATTTTCATAACCTTATCACTATTATTCACCACCATTGAAAGTTTATTTTTCCATCTTCATCCTCCAATTTTACATATTATTATCATATCACTACTAGACATCCACATTCACCTCATGGATAAACTATTTTAAAAAATTTAAGAGTGTTATAAAGTATTATGGTCATGAAGATATGTTTTAAAGCCTTTAAACCCTACTTAAGAGGTCAATTTCCACCTATAATCAAGGTAAGTATAGTCAATATTATGCTTTATGAAGTGATGTATAGAAGAGGCTAGAGGATATATCATTGAAATACCTTATTTAAAACATCTCCATAAGTTTAAATGAATGGATGAGAGGTTCATGAGTGTGTTTTTGACCTTCTCAAGGTCTCACTCTACCATCAGTATGTACACACAATCTAATGACTATCTACAATAGGCATCATAAAGTCACTTTAGTATTACAGGAGAGTCTCTTGAAGGACAAATTGTGAGTAGATGAAATATTAATATGTGATCTTAGAAAATTATAAATACTAATTTAATATTGTGAACTTGTCTTAAGGCATCCACCTTGTGTACTATCCTTGGAATTGTCTTAGTTTATACAACAGGGTTTGGAGCCTCATGATGACTAAGTTTTTTGAAGTGATATCAAGGTCTATATTATGGGAAAAATGAATGGTGATATGATTTCAAGATGAGTTGTGAAATTTTAATGGTTATATCATTGATATCTCACCTCATGTTCTAATCAATCTATTGTTTAATACATGGCTTAAATAAACACCTAAAGCAATCATGGAGATGCAAAGTGATATGTGAGAAAGGTAGAGCTCAAAGTTGGTAAAAAAGGGAAGTTCATAAGGATCAGACAAGGAGTTAATGACATATCAGGGTTCAATGACCCCATTCTAGGCATCTCACATCAAGACACCTAAAGTGGCTACCTACATGCTACAAATCAATAACTACAGCCAATAAGTATATCAGTAGTCTTGAGATCTATTTGAATAAGGATAGTTGAAGAAAACCAAGTGGAGGTGCATGGTTGATATGATTTTTATAACCTTAAGGAGATATTTCAAGGGGATATAATTTGAAAAGGTTTTATATGTCAAAAATCACCTCACAAGAGGCTATAACTAGACTAGTATAGGTATACAACTAAGTAAGCAAAGCTTAGTCTTGTGCGTTTAGGTTGAGGTGTTGATAAAGGATATAAGAGATACTTAATACTTATTAAGAATATAATTAAAATTCAAGGACTATTACAAGATTAAATACCATGAAAACATAATCCTTAACATATAAACACTATAAAGAACCTCACAAAGCTATACCTACACACAGTCAATGATTTTATAACTAGTCTTGGAGGAGTTTGTAGTTTTGAGACCTCTAAAGGTGTAGTCATGCCTTCAAATTTAGTATATATAGTCATAGTAGTAAGGTTAATATTTTAATATTATCCTAAATTTAGATAGTTAGTGGATATATCTACTATTATATCAAAGACAAACCTTAGTCCGATAGAAGTCTTTGAAGAGACCAAGTGAGCAAATTGGAGATTTGAGAACTAGGCAAGAAACTTAAACTTAATGTAGGGTTTTTGAAACAAGTAAGAAGTGATGATAGTGTATTATTATAATATATAGGATTAATGACATTCAATTTTCAATATAAAATTAACTTGAGGGATAAATAAGGAGATAGACGTAAATAGGCCTGAATGTGGGGGTTGAAGATATATGCATACTTTCGATAGTTAAAAGGGTGAGAGCATTTGGTTATGTAATTAATAATGATGTAATAATGTTTTAAAGATGAAAAAATATTAGTTGGAGGCTTAAAAATACCAAAATTAGTGTTGGGGATTCTCAAGCATAGTAAATCTTAAACCCTAAGCTGATTGTATGGAGCATGAGGGAAATAATTGAGGGATAGTTTGGACTAGAGGGTTTGGTTTGCCTTATAAATGTGTTTTATAAATTAAAAATATATAAAACTTACATTTGAATGAGAAATATCATGAAAAAATTTGTCTTCCCAAACACATAATTTTAACAGTTAGAATGAGAAATACCATGTAGACCTTTGGTTTCCCAAACACACAATTTTAACAATGTTATTTACAATCACAATCATTAGATGATGGAGACAGAATGGTTTTTTGAGTGGTAAGGATATTTTTATAAGGTGATAATAGGTGATAATTAGTGTATTATGTTTATTTTTATTCTCTCAAGTCATATACATACCACTCAAACCTCAACACTCGGTATTAGGCCTAAAAGCATGTTATTGGCCTAGATGGCCTATACCATCTTGAGACACCTTCAAAATACCTAAACCAAAATGAGAAGGTGTGAGAAGTTTTTTTGGGTATTATGAGAAGTTTTTTAGGTATAATAAGGTAGGTATGAGGGCTATTTCAATTTTGAAGACCTATTTGAACTGTGTAGTCTAGGTAACTAGTTTGACCCCTCAATTTAGATGCTTGTATATTTTTACACAAGAGGAACTGGACAAAATTATCTTAATAGGATTTGAGGACCCTTATTTACTTAATATTATTGCATAAAATATTTTTTTAGGGGCACAATTTTATGAACCATTGCTAAGACTATAAACAGGTCTAGAATCCATGTAGAGAGTTCATGGTCAAACTTACCTACATACATATATTGACATAAATTTTTCATCAAAATTAAATATTATTAGGAAATTTGGATGGGTTTACAGCCTAAATACCCATGGAAAGAATTTTTTTTTGGATATTTGTACTTTATGAACCTTAATTAAGATGGTGGACCTTGAGAACCCTCCCCAAACCCTATTATAGACTAGTCTTGAAAAATGTGAAAACTATTGCACCCAAACACCCATGAATCACCATGGAAACACTTGAGTCATGAATTAAACCTAGAGAGGGTCCTGGCCATGGTACTATGTTATATGGAACTATATGGATCTATCAAAATAGTGTTTTTTGGGCAATAAGAGAAGAAAGAGATGTATAAGGTAGTTTAAGATGATGCCAACCATTGGATATGTTTGTTTGTATCTTTTTTCAACTTATAAATGCATTGGATGTCTAAAAATTTTATTTTAAGTGCCTTTACAATCCTCTTATAATCAACTAGTCAGTAGAATTGAAAGACAAGGTGACCTAGTCAACTAGTATGGCGAGTTTATAGGTATTTCTTGCTCAAGAAGGCTTATGGCATGATGTATGTGTAGATAACAAAATTATGTTACACAAGTGTATAATGTTTTTTTTTTTAAACCCCCCTTAGACACCATTTGTGACAATTTTTCCTAACCCATGCCTTTACCCCACATATTTAATTAATTAATTAATTAATATTAATTGAATATTCCATATGCCACCTTGCCTAACCACCTTGCCCCAAGACCAATTCTCCCCTTGTGATTCACCACTAGATTTGGTCTCCCACAAATAACTAATTCTTACCCTATAAACTAATTTCTAATCAATAACCTTATACCCAACCTTGGATATTGACCATTTCTTAATGGGTGTCACAATTGGCATAGATAAATGAAAGAAAGGAGCCAAAAATATCCCTTTTAACTTATTCTTATGCCAATAATGTCTATCAACCCTCAAACAATGTCAGTTAACCTGAGACAAACTTTGGTGGGATCACCAATGTCAATTACTTAAGCAAAATTCTAAACCCATTTTAGAGGCCCCACAAACATTCTCTCTCTCAAGTAGAAACTCACTCAAGAGATTCAAAGCACTCTTAACAAGATTTTAGAGATTATCCACTATAACCAGGCTCATAGATTCTTTATATGAGTTAAATATTGAACCAAAATTGATCCATTATGCAAAAATCTTGAACTATGATGAACAAGTGGCACACACTCATCTCCATTTAGTCATTCACCTTAACAAAGCTTTATCAAGAGTATTTATTCAAGGACCTATATCATTTAAGCATCCCTATATTATGTGAATTCTAATTATTTCTGATTAGCATTTACACATTCCCCATCCATCCCCAAGAAGGAGTTACAAAACTACTTTGTCTCCATATCTCTGCCTTAACCAGACCAAACTCCTCACCTAGACTTCTTACCATCTCTCTAATCCCTCATATGACTCTTTTCCAACCCCATTAACCTATCAAATATCCTTCCCTACACTCAAGAAAGCCTTATTTGAATTTTGGACTCTATTTCCCCAACCAACATTGGTTATACTACTGATGTTGGTCACATTGCCATTACCAACATAGGCTACCCTACCAATGTCAGTGACTACCCTTTTACCCAATCACCCCAAACCAGCTTGAACAACCCTCTAACAAACCAAAATTATATTTTCCTTAGTCTATGATACTAAATGCTACATATGTGTTATAGAAAAGGTACATGAATCTCTCTCTCTCTCTCTCTCTCTCTCTCTCTCTCTCTCTCTCTCTCTCTCTCTCTCTCTCTCTCTCTCTCTCTCTCTCTCTCTCTCTCTCTCTCTCTCTCTCTCTCTCTCTCTCTCTAATTTACTTTGTCATTTCATTTTTAACTCTTTGTATTAAATAGTGGACTATCCTCACCTGGGAAGTTTGTCACTTCTTGAAATAAGAAAGTTGCTTTTGTAGGCCACTCACTAACCTATTAAAAAATATTTTGTGGTAGTGTGTTCTTACTTTTAGGTGGTCCTCCCTAGCCAAAGAGGAGTTCCCAACTTCATCTGGATATGTTGCACACCAATCTAGGTACATATAATCACTAATCCCCAACCTTTCTTTCTTTGTTTCTCACTTCGTAAATTTAATCAAAAATAATTGAAACATTTTTGGCACACTCAATGGGACCCCTAGATTTTTAATTGGGTTCATTTTATGCTTTTAAAGCATTCATTTAAGTGCACAATAGTGAATTTTTCATTTCTTTCACTTCTCTCTCCTCTTATTACTTAGAAAAAAGGAAAAAATAAATAAAAATACAATTTTCTTAATTTTCTTGTTTTAGAAACATTAAATTGAACTCTTCTCTCTCTTTGTCATTCTTTTTGCTTCAAAAAATAAAGTCAATAAATTTTACAAGTTAAAAATAATTATTTTCTTCTACATGCATAGATAGGATAGTGAAAATCATCCTCTTTTCTTATTCCTCTTTGTTTTCATTCGAATTAACATAATTTCAATTTAGGTTTCAAACATACTGCATTTCATTCTTTATATATTGCATAATTAACACATCTAGTTAATTAAAGCATTATGAATGAATCATAGGTCAAAAATGTTACACATCCAAACCATAAACACAAAATAAACACTTCAACATACCTAAGACAAGACCCAGCAATATTACATCACCTAGTGGATCACCTTACCCTACTTGGTTATTCTACTTGGATGTAATTACTAAGGGAAGAGTGCACTCTGTTCTCTGGCAGAGTATAAATTTTAGGCAAATGGTATATTTTGGCTAAGTCGCCTAGCTTGGCTTCAAGCTCATGAAGTGGGGAGAGCAAGCTCCTAGCATAGGCTATGTACTTAGTCTAACATAGATACTTTTTGAAAACCAAAATTTACCTGAAACCATCCTTAGACTACTTTTTAGTCCCTACAATAGCCAATTCTTCTTCTCAGTCTCTACTTAAGGCATAAGCCAACATGACTAAAATTAATCTCTAGTAGTTAATATTGTTGGTCATATGCTATTTTCCATTTTCTATTTTTTGAGTCTATAAGGAAGCTTATTTTCTGAATCATGAGATCAACCCAAATTTGACAAATACAAAATTCAAATAATCTCTAAAAATTTGACTTCCTGAGTGTTTATCACTCTCATATAGATTCTCTAATACCTTTAAAACACCTAGATTTCACTCTCTAAATCCCAGAAACTCATTTTTTGCACTATCCAAACTTCCATAGTGACTAACATTGGCTATATATAATTTATGTTAGTAACTAACCCAACCGACATTGGTCATAAGTGATCGACATTAGAAACTATGTAAATTTAAAAATTTATAGTCTACCTTAAACAATAACTTCACACAACCTTTTAAACTTTCTATGAACCTCATTTACCTTCAACCCAACCTTAACACAACATATTCAGACTATTAGTGTATTCTTCTTCATGGTTTTAACATGAAGCCAAGCAAATACATTTGTTGATTACACAACCCATCAACTACTTCCACCTTCCCCTTTTGTTTCTAAATTCACAATGGAACAAGATATGGAAAGAATGCCCAATTCCAATCAAATTCCCATTGCAATTATAGGTGATCAAGATTTATCTTGATTTCTTGATCATAATGTAACTACCCTCCAACATTTCCTTGCTACAAGCCAAACTCGAACCTCTTAGGGTGACCCACTCCTTGGAATGCCAACATCATTGATGGTATCAAATCTAGTTTTGGCCATACCTTCCATGGTTACCCAAACCATCACATAATCCAATAACCTAATTTTGCATGATGTTCCAAGTGTATCATCACCCACCATTCAATCCAACCTCCACCCTATCATAATTGGCTTACCTTCACAAGACCAAGGGGTGAAATAGATTTCAACCCCATTTTAGAGCTTGGTGGTACCCATCTGATCAACTTCTACACCTGTTAGCACCTGAATCACAACTCACCCCTCACCAAGCATAAATATGACTTCCACTCAACCCATAACCACAAATCAAACCATTGCCCTTACTTCAGTTGGGCAAGCCCCATTTATTTCTATGCCTTAACCTATGACTCACTATCCTTATGTTGTGTTAACACAACCATAATAGGTAGTGTCATAAATGCCTTCAACTTCTTATTCTCTTCTTCACAATGTAGGAGGTGTTTCTCAAACAAATCCTCCTCCCTACCTCATCAAAATGCTCATGGATAAAATGAGCAACCTTGAGACATCTATATCTAGATTGAAGAATATTTTATCTTATGATCAGATCTAAAATAAACCCATTCACCCCTCTGTAACAGTTCATCCATACCCAAACTGGGAACTCCTAAAATTTTCCCTTTTCTAGAGCAAAGAGGACCCACATCAACACTTGTGAGCATTCAGACATGCTTGCTATTTGATAAGAAATTATGATGCATTGTTACTTCACATATTCCCCATGTCTCTTTTAGGAGATACTTTGTGTTGGTACAGATCCATCACGTGTCATTCACTATTCTCCTTCACTTAACTTTCAAAAAATTTCCTTGATCACTTCTCCATTAATATCTACAAAAAGATTTCCATAATAGACCTTTATTCTATTAGGCAATTTGATGACAAATCTATTACCAATTTTGTTGCTCATTGGAGAGGTCTCATAAAACAACTCTCCTTCTCCCTGCCTCAACCTGAGCTAATTAAGGTCTTCTCTAAAGCATGTGTAAAACATATTTCATCCACACTCTAGCTGCAAACCTTTTGTACATTCGATGAATCTATCACAATGGTTTGAAAGCTTGAAATCTAGGCCATAGATGAGGATATGATCAAATTACATAGTAAAAATTCTAATTCTAAGGCAAATGATCCTTCTTCATCTAAAAATTCCCATCTAAATCAAAAATATAAAGGGTCTACAAATGTTGTGTTGTGAAATCCACTTCTTCTACAAGCACAACTCAACCCTTAACACAATCAAACCCAATTAACCCAACAAAGCTATTTCAAC
This sequence comes from Torreya grandis, assembly GCA_037957365.1. Lineage (NCBI taxonomy): Eukaryota > Viridiplantae > Streptophyta > Pinopsida > Cupressales > Taxaceae > Torreya > Torreya grandis. The sequence goes on along the minus strand of JARHVA010001666.1, from coordinate 3,196,818 downwards.
AATGGTATGAGTAATGATAGTATACTCATACTGGGTAGTCATATGCCTCTATTTTAGAAATGCTACTCAACTAAGGAATTTAAACCTTCCTACCATAAAACCTCCAATCCAATTTGATCCTTCTCAACCCATTCTAACATGGTTCAAAGAGGATGATTTTTGTAACTATCATTACACCAAAGGCCATAATGTCAATGATTGTAAAACTCTTTAAAATGTTCTCCAAAATATGCTAGATAGGAGCGATCTTATTTTATATAATCCAAATGCTCCCCCAAACTAGAATATGGACATATTCAAACAACCCTTCCCTAATCATTGGCCCAACCAAATCATTATCCACACTACTCCTCAAATTTCTTCAGATCATAAGATTCATACAATCAATTTGATCTTTCCCTTAACCCAACCATTGCCACAATAAGAGGTGCCTATTTTACCTAATCCTAACCCATAAATGGTAGAGGTTGGTTTGACTCCATGTCCTCTTTTGTTAGAATAACCTATTTATCCTCTTCCACTTCCATGTAAGGAAGAAAAACCTTTACCACTCCCATTACCCCATAATGAGTCACCAATTACCTTTGCACTTTCCTCACCTACACTTTCAAAAAATGGAGATCATGCTTTTCCTACCTCTCAAACAAATAGTGAGAGAAATACTTTGTTACTTCCTCTTCAACCCATAAAATAAAGTGACTCATCCACTCCTCTTTCAAAAATAGATGATTTGGATTTCTCCACATTAACATTTGATGACAAAACCATTAAACCAACCCTAGAAAGACTCATCCTTCCATTCCTCTTACCCATGGAGGATCTTACCTTGTATGTTCTTTGTCCACATGTTGAAGGAACAATCATACCATTTCTTTATCCCCTTGAGGAGCCCTCATCTCCTCATTCTCCACCTACTATAGAGGAACATACTTCATCTATTACTAAAGAAGATGACCCTATTTTAACTCTTTCATATCTTTGGATGTAAATATCAGAGGAAAATAAATCTCCTCTCTCTTAATCATCCAAAGATAAACTGGTTTAACCCACACTAATGACATCTAAACCATTTTCACATTTAGTGAAAAATATTGAATTCATTGATTCTAAGAAATTATATCAAGCATCATTTTGGGATCACCCTTGAAATTCCCTATCCAACATAGAGAGTATCTCCCTTAACTTCTAACCCTCTAACAACCATTTATCCTAAGGTTTTTGATAAGGTGTGTGTTTCTTCACCTAAGATTTAAGAAGCCTCTTCTTCTACTTCTGAGCCCTCCACCTCACATGCATCTACCACATTGAAACATATAAGATCTTTAGGCAAATGAACAATTTTTAATCTAGTTCATCCACATATGAAGCTAGATTTAACCCCTCAAAAATAAGGGGGTGTCTCTCTACCTGAACCAAAGAAGAAAGGTAAAACCCCAAAACCTCACTAATATACCCTTCTTCCTCATTCAACCTTACCACCCATTTTGGGTTCACATCCCTCTACCTTGGTGGGAGTGTCACCAACCCATGTAAAACATAAAGTGACATTACCTCCATTATTGCCATTACCACCTCACAAACCTTCAACATCTAGCACCCTCTTACCCAAACTTAAAAAGGTGGAAGTGAAACATGTGGGTTCACCACCACCTAAAAGGGTGTCACAGAAAACTACACCTATCACCACCAAACTCGAAAAGGTGTCCACTCCACATATGACAATTAGTGTTAACCCATTTAAAGGCTCCCAAGTATTCTATCTATGCCAGTTATTACAAGAATCAATAATAACCCTTTCGTCCATCAAACCATTTGATCCTCTTGGACCAAAACCATTATTATTCAATGATTCACAAGTTTATTTATATCATCATTCTCTAGGACATGATACTGAGAGTTACAAATATCTCACAATAATCATTCATTACCATTTATATTTTGATGCTATTTTGGGTGTTAAATCATGTAAAACCCCTAATATTCAACTCTCAACATCTAAAATTCCTCAAAAAATCCCCTTTCACATTAAACCCAATGATGTTATTGTACCTTCTTTATCACCTCCTTCACTTGTATTTTAGATTAACATGATTAATGTCATTACACAATCACAAAATCAAAAAATTAAAGGAAAGGAAAATGTCTCTACTATTTGGTTTTTCCCCTTTACAAAGGACATCCCCTCTTCAAATCCCAATATTTCCATCTTGGGTGTTCCATAATAGTCATCATCAGGAGTTATCCAAAACTCCATGGTGAAGCAATTTCACCAATCCCTGATGAAGATGTCTCTATATGAGTGAATTCAAAAATCATACTAACATTGAAAGGCTCTCATTAGTGCCTTATAAGTGGTTAAAGTTCAACCCAAAGACCCTCAATCCCTTGTATCCTTCATCAATTCTCTCAACAACATTTCTATGATCTCTTTTAGTGATTTGGAGATCCCCTCTCAGCATTCTAAAGAGTAGGATTCTACCCTCTTTATCACTACCTACATTTATCAATCTCATTTCAAGAGAGTTATGATCAATGGGGGAGCCAACATCAACATCATTTGAACCCATACTTACAAGCAATTATCACTCCCTAATAATTGTTTGTCATAAATGAATGCAGTGTTATGTTCATTTAATGACTCTACTACTACAACTATTTGCACCATGGTCTTGTACATATATTTGGGTACTCATACTTCTTAGGTGACCATGGATACATGCTATGGCATATGTACCTTCCACATTGCACTATTGTGTTATGTTTTAATACAATGGTCAAGTTCATGTCATTCCCATCGAGCCACCTCCATTAAATACATGTAACATGAACTATAGACCAAATGATGTTATTATTCATTTCAACACATCATCACTTTCATAACCCAATTTTGAAGCCTCCACAATCTATGGTACCCCAGACACACCTATACCAACTATACAGGTTCCTGACAAGGATCTCATGGAGGAAACCTTCAAGCGGTTATCACTTGGTGAATATCAATTGTTAACTCTCAACATGTTTAATACCCCTCAAGATTAAGGAAAAACTCACATGAGTTCCAACTATGATCCTCATATTGGTTTGATCATCCCATATTGGCCCACCCCATCTCAAAACCAACTTCACATATGGGGGAATTGATCAATATCTTATCATGGGTAATTCATCCTCTTCACCCTAAAAGTTTAAATGTGATTTTTCCTTCTTAAGAAAGCATTTATTTGAGCATAATTTATCTCTATAGGTGTGTTTGGAAAGGTTTTAGCCTAGGATGTTATGATCAAGGTGCTCTAGATGTCCATTCAATACCCTACCCATCAAACCATTGATAATGCCAAATAAGGGCATGGAATTGGTTATGTTGACCCAACTCAATCCATTAATACTTATTCTATTCCCATCATTGAAGAACTTGTATCTCCTTGCAACTCATCTTTTCCTCCATCAACCACTAAATTAGAGTTATCTATACCTCGTAATTTTTTTTGCAATAAATGTTATTCACTGAGGCCCCCTTACCCATCGCCAGGGTAGGGAAACATGGTCCTTTCCTCTCATGCATCATCACATGATCGATGAGGATTCTCCCACAATTAACACCATCTCTTGTGCAACTAATGATGATATGCCTACCTATATGGGTGCTGATGATTCCTACATCAAATGATCACTCCAATCTGAAACATAAGCTATGTTAAATGAATTAACCATCAACATTAACTTGCCTTCTCATGATGACTCTCATATTCTTAAAATGGGCCAATCTCTAGATTCTTTCAAACAAATCATCTACACCACATTTCTCTATGGCCATAGTAATGTTTTTGCTTGGTCTTACAAATACATGCCTAGTATTGACCCCTCAATTGTAACCCATAACATTGTCACTAATTGCGATGCTAAGACTAGTTAAGAAAAATCTTCATAAAATGCATCCTCATATTTCTCTCTTTTTCAAGGATGAGATCCATTGCCTCCTCTCTATTAACTTCATTCAACCTATTGACTACCCTTAATGGGTTTACCAACATTGTACCTATTATGAAATCAAGAAGGGGAATATATATTTTATACTAACTACCCGCAACCTCAACCTCACTTGTCTAAAGGATGACATTCCTTTTCCAATTATTGATCAACTTGTTGATTTAATAACCAGCCATGAGATGTTATCACTTATGGATGGATTCTAAGGACGTAATCAAATCCGTAGTTTCCCCTGAGGATCAACACAAAATAACCTTTATCACCCCATGGGAAATTTTTGTTATTAAGGTTATGCCCTTTAGACTAAAAAGTGTTGGTGTTACCTGTCAACATGTCATGACTTATATCTTCCATGACCTCTTACACATAATTATGTAAGATTATGTCGATGACTTACTCAGGAAATCTAAACTTGATCAAGATCACTTGGGGGTCCTTAAAATCATTTTCACTTGCCTTATTTAGTGTAACATTTGAATCAATCCAAAGAATTTCATTTTTGGTGTTCTTTCTAAAAATATCTTAGGACTTATCATCTCTCTTTGAGGTATTGAAGTTAACCATACTAAGGTTCTAGGAATCCTTGAAATGCCTCCACTAACCACACTCAAACAACTCCATATCCTCTAAGGTAAACTCCAATCAATTCGTTACTTTATCTCTCAACTATTGGATCATTGTCAACCTTTTCACCATCTTCTCAAAAATTAAATTCCTTTCCATTGGGATAAAAATTATGAGGAAGCCTTTGATGCACCTCAAATGATATCTCCTTTCTCCACCCATCCTTATTACACCTAAATAGGACCAACCCTTATATCTTTATATCTCTTCAACTAACCATTATTTAGGAGCTATGATAACACATTAGGTATTATCAACACCATGAGAAAGTAGTCTATTACATAAGCCAAATGCCTTATTGACTAAAAAAATCATTACACTCATATCAAGAAGTTTTGCCTTGCTTTGGTAATTATATCTTCTAAACTATGACATTACCATCCTCAACCAAAAAGCTTATGTCATCACCCACACTGACCCTCTCAAATACATGTACTCTAAACATTACCACAACCAAAACATCACTTGATGGCTTATGCTTCTAGTTGAATTCAATTTGGAAACTTGTACAATAGAAGTCCATCAAAGGGCAAACCATCACTGATCAACTAGCTATCATTCCTCTCCCTGATAGCCAACCCTCAAATCTCAGAATTACCTAATGAGTCTATTTACATGCTTTCTACCAATGATATAAAATATTAAATGATGATGTTATTTGATGGGTCTAAATGTAAAATATAGTGGGGGAGCAGGGGTTATCCTCATCCCTCTTGATGGTGATCCGATGTCTTTATCATTTAAACTAGACTTTGACTATACCAACAACATGGTTGAATATGAAACCTTAATTATAGGGTTTGAAATGGTTATCTTCTTATGAATCAAATCTATAACCATTTTTGGTGACTACACAATTAGTCATCAACCAGGTAAATGGTTCTTTATCTATGCAAGAATGAGGACTCTATAATAGTACAAACATCATGTAGATACCTTATTAGAATCATTTAATGATTACCTTTTATAGACCATTCCTCGCTCAACCAACAAGTTTGTAGACACAATGGCCTTTCTATCTCTCCCATAATACCCTCTTCCTCCTCTTCCTCCAAAATCTACATCACTATACATCACCTAACTTTGCCTTCTTACATTTCCTCCAACATCCTCTTTATGGGGAATATCACTAATGATCCACATGAATAATGGTATACTCAACTCATATATTACCTCTCTTACTCTATTACTCCTCCCAAAACTCTCCCATAATAAATGGCATGCTATTTGTAAAGCATGTTTCACATTACACTATGCTAGGGGGACTTATCTATAAATGGGGTTTCAATGGTCTCCTCCTTTGATGTCTCATTGGTAAAGAGATTCCCTTTTATATTAAGGAGGTTCATGATGAGATTTTTGGTATTCATTTTAATGATCACACAATTTCCAAACATCTCCTTTTGCCTTGGCTATTATTTTCCAAGACTCTCTCATGATTCAAACTGACTATGTTAGATGTTGTCTCAAATGTCAACAACACACAAACCCTAGTTCACATTCCTAGTCATGACTTACAGGTTGTTAAGGAATTTTGGCCCTTATCTTAATGGGTTTTAGACTTAATTGGTGAGATTAACCCCCATTCCTCTCTTCATCACTGATCAAATCATAACATCAATAAAATACTTCACTAAGTGGGTTGAGGCCATTCCTCTCATATCCACCAAGGTTGATAAAATCATTGAATTTATCAACCATCATATCATATGAAATTTTGGTGTACCTTAAAAAAATCATAACTAAAAATGGTAAGTCTTTCAAAAATAATACTGTCTAGTAACTCTGTGATGCCTTTGATATCAAACATAGCTTCCTCTTCACCCTATTTCCCATAAGCTAATAGGTAAGCAGAAGCCTTTAACAAAACTTTGACTAAAATCCTTATGAAATTGATTAATGATGTAGGAGAATATTGTCATAGTCACATACCCTATGCTTTTATGGGCTTACTTGTACTAGCATTTATAGTTCTACAAGAGCTACAACCTTTCTCCCTGGTCTATGGGATGGAAGTTGTTTTCTCTCTTGATGTCCAAATTCCTTATCTTATGATTTTCAATATAAGACATTCTAACTAATGATGAATTTTTCCAAGAACCTTTGGCTCAAATTGAGCTACTTGATGAACACCATCTCATAGCCCTTAAGGATCTCCACATTTACCAAGAGTGTATCAAATGTGCCTATGATAAAAAACATTAAAGAACATGATTTTAATATTGGAGATCTCATATTAAAGGAAAATCAACATGGTGACTAACTTAGAAAAGATAAAAATAGGGCAAGTTTGCTCCCAATTAGATATGACCCTACATCACAACTCATAAATATGGCTATAGAGCTTATCACTTGTCTTCTCTCTAATGATGACTAGAACCTGAACCTCTAGATGCATTACATTTATGACCATTATTTTTTTAATTAAGTAATACTTTACCTTGTGTTTAATTTACCCTCATCCCTTGAGCAAACCCACTATATTCATATTCTTTTTACCTTACCCTTATTCCTCCACACTTAGTTTAACCTATGAAGTGTTTTTGGTTTTTGTCCCAAAATTTGGAAAACCTATAAGCCTCTATAGACTTGTCCATGATTAAAGTAACCAAAAGACTCAAAAAATAAAAATCAAAATAAAATAATATGGGATATAGCAACTAATCCAAATCATGCCTATCTATTAAAAAAGTAGACTACTCCCTTGAAGGATAGCTACATTCAAATAGACTGCTCCCTTGAAGGACAACTATTAAAAAATAGCAAAACAAAAAAGACTAGACCATACCCTTGAAGGATGGCTATGTCAAAAAAAAACTATCAAAGGAAAATATGATTCATAAGCTTCCCTATTGATCATATTCATCCCATTGTGAGCTTCCCACATCAATCAGCTTACACAACAATAACAAAAACAAAGGAAAAAAAAAGCAACATAATAACTTTATTTCATGGACTTGTCTATAGTCACTCTTGGGCAACCTAAAAAATGGGGCATAACATTATTACTCCAAAGGTTACACTACCTCACTACTCTTATTCCATTTTACACCCTCTTTCCCTCAAAAACACATTTTCAAGGGACTTTGAGCTTACTTAACACAAGGTGATAACCACGCTTTTCTAACTAACAAATGGTCAACTAATACAATGCATAAAAAAGGTTCAAACTTTAGAGCCTATTTAGATTGTTATTTTGGTTTGTGTCAATAATGAACACCTTGTCTCTCTGTTTCACCTTTCACTTCACATGTTGAATTTTCTTCTATAGATACATTTTCCAATAGAATAACTCACCATCTCAACTCATAAACATAACAAATCTAAATCCTACACCTACCCCAAAACTAATGCCTAAAACCAATAATTTCTATTATATACCATCACATATATGGGACAATGCTAAAAAATGCAACATGACCACCATTTTCCTAACTAACAATAAATAGGAATAATGTCAACAATGCCCAAACCCATCACTTATGCATACACCATCACATATGTAAAATGAAGAAACCAAACAAACATGACCAACACATTCATTTATAGTATATACCATCAAATATATGGGACAATGCTAAAAATGCAACATGACCACCATTTTCCTAACTAAGAATAAATAGGAATAATGTCACAATGTAAAAAATAATCACTTATGCATAGACCATCACATATGGAAAATGTAAAAACCAAACAAACATGACCAACACATTCATTTTTAGGTATGCACCCAATCACATATATGGTAGGTACTAAGAAATGCAACTTAACCATAATTTTCCTAAAATCTAATACATAGGAAACAAACCAAAGACCAAACCACTCATTTTTAGTATGAAAATAGTCACATATATGATAAATACTAAGAATGCACCTGAACCACAATTTCCTAAATACTAATACAATATGAAATAAACCATGATAAAATCATCTATTTTTTATTATAAACCATCACATATAGATCATTCTAAAAATATAAATTAACCAAGCATATACCATTTCACATATGGGAAGTGATAAACCTTTATCTCATAAACATAATGATTTCATTTTATGAATATACCATCACATATGGGAAAGCTAAACATGAAAATCCTATTCTACTATGCATATGCCATCACATACATAGAAGTGCTAGTAAACCAACATCATCATTATATCAATATCATAAACATTCATAACAAAACCATAAACATATACATGAAAATAACATTTACATCATCTTCACATCAAATAAAACATCTCATCATAGTGTGTGTGTGTGTGTGTGTGTGTGTGTGTGTGTGTGTGTGTGTGCGTGCGCGCGTGTGCACACGTGTGCATGTGTGCATGTGCTAAATCAATATACATCATATACAAATATCAACATCTCTCATCTCTCTCTCATATGCATCTCACATCATTGGCTCATAGGCTAGTATATATAAAAAATGAAAAAAATACTAAAATATCTCTCAAAATCAAGATCAACACAGCTTCCTCAAAATTATGGTAGACATGATGAGGGTAGTGTCATCACCACCCTCTCCTTATCTCCATCTCCACAACACTAGAACCTAAGGTCTGCATCTCTGACCACTCCTACTCCCTGAACTCTATAAATATAGGAATAAATGGAAACTCGTGGATCACCCTCTCATGTTATGTAATCTCATCTAGTGTAGTGTTGTATCTCATAAGAGATATAGTCTATGGAGGAACCCATAACACCTGCCTATCTTATTACTTATACTATTTCCTATGGAGGAGGAGGAGGAGGAATAACTACTAATGCCCATGTATTTTACCTCAACTAATCTCTCTCTACTATAATTGAGGTCACTCATCCCCATAGACTAGCTACTTGAATCTAAAGATGGCCCACCTAGCCATATAACCCCAAGACCTCTACCTATGAGGAATCTTATGAAAGGACTACAAAATCTCTCTCCTATATGGCCATGTCCTTGGCATATAATTTTGTATCCCTCTCTATAAATATAGCATCTTTGGCCTGCATGACCACATCTCTCACCTGAATAGTTGCATCTCTGGCCTATAATGCCACATCTCTATCATGAATCAAGGTATCCCTAGACTACACAGCTATATCGCTCTCCTATATAGACACATATCTAGCCTATAAAGTAGCATCTCTCTCATTTTCTAAACCCATCATCTATGGAAATGGCCTCCTAACTAGTACAACTAGGTGTAATCTTACCCACCATGCCTGGTATGGCCCTAGTGTATCTAGTATCAACCACATTTGTGCCTATCGATAGCTCCTCAAAATTAGGTCCATCTATCTCCAATGGAAAAGGGAGTGGTACCTTGATGTCATCATTCCTGTATCTAGGGAAAATAGGTGGAACATTTTACACAAGGTCAAGTTGTCTCTTGACCTGTGCCATGGGTATCATCTCAATCTCCCCTATTCTCCTACCTCTAAACTATAGTGTACTCTATATACCCAATGAGCTCCTCCCCTTGACCTCTAAAAACTATATACATCAATTAGGGGAGATAGATAATATTTCTTCTTGGACTTAAGCCATCTAGTATCCCTCTATAGTACATGGTATCCCACACAATGCCATAAACCCATGTCTATGTCAGGGCCTCTCACCATGATCTAAACCCAACTCAGAATCTCAATGCAATCATGGACAATAGTCCTAGTGGCCATGTAACTATGATGTGCTTGTATACCCCAACAATGTAGCAGGTACCTAGCATATAAATTATAGCTTATGTGTAGATGAAAACTCCACAAATCTCTATACAACTAAGCCAAGTATAGAGGCCCCCATGCAAAAACTAGCCTCTGCTCTATCATCTGAGTTAAGACTCCTATCAAGGTAATTAGAAATATTCCACCATCTATATCTGGTAGTGTATCCACCATGATGCCAATCATCATTATGATGTTAAGATGATGTTCCTCCTCATCTACCAAAAATAGAGGCTCTTATGCTAATGATGCTAAGTGATATGTAACCTCACTCACATGCTTGCCAAACAATTACACCATATGGATGCCATTCTCCTCGCTCATGCATGTAAAAATCTACTCACCCTACAATGGTCATCTAAGAATCTTGTATACATCCTCTAGTGTGACTATCATCTCACTAGTTGGTAGGTGAAAGGTGTTAGTGGTATGATCCCACCTCTCAATCAGTAGGATCATCAAGCTGACATCTCAAGTGACTTGACAATACCATTGAATTCCACTAAGACCAAATATAACCATGTGGTCCCACTCATCTACTGACACATCTCTCTTGATCCTAGCTAGGAGTGTTGGAAAATTGTCTCTCAGGGTTAACTCATGCCTTACCTACAACCAAAAACACACAAAATTAATCAACAAACCTTTTTAGCCACTACCTTAAATATTTTCCCTATCCCATAGGATAACTACATTGGCCTAAGGCCCTTTTAGGCTATGTAGGCAACAGTCAATAGACATGGGGTCTTTTGGGGCTAGATTGGCCATTTACCCACCTAACTATCCAACCTATCCCTTTTTGCCCAAGGCCTTACAACCTATCTCTCTTAAACTAGGCCTTTCAGCCAATCTCTTATTTTTTTAATTAAGCTAAATCTATTCTATGCCACATGATCTGCCTATTCCCTAAGGCCTCATGGCTTTTAAACTATTTTTTCCCCCAATTTTAGACTTTTTACTTTAACAAGGCCATTGATATTGATCACTTATCGACCAACATCAATGCTTAGACTATAGACTTCAGTGCATAATATGTCAATGTTAGTGCTTTTGCCACTGATATCAATTGGAAGACCTTAACCAATGTCGATAGACTACCACCAACATCAACAACTAGTTCAACTCTAGGATCAAACCCCACCCATTATCCATTTTTAATTTTAACCCTAAACTACCCTAAAACCCACCCAAATAAGCATAAACATGTTCCTGACCTCCCTACTACCCACCCACTACTCACTAGAAACCTAAACACCCCTACTCAAATCAAATCAACAAAATTACCAAAAAACACAAACCAAAGGTTTAAAGGACCCTACCTCATCTCTATACCTCCACCAAGCTAGGATGATTGGTGCATCTGCTGCCATGCTTCTAGTTGGGTCTCCACCTCATCCTATCATTTGCTCAACTTTTTTGGCTTTTTCTTAGTCTAAGCAATCAACATGTAAATGAAATTGGTCAGCCACCTAGCCCTTTTTTGTTGGGCTTGGTCAGCTATCAACATCAGTTGTTTATGCCCTAGGCCACCAACATTGGCCACTTTACCACCAACATCAGTATAACACTACCAATGTCAGTATAATGTAATAACATTGTAATGCTTCCACATCACTTTTTATAGTCCCTTCTTCATTCTAGGGCAACCTTACACACACCATGCCTTTACAAACATGACCATGGGGATCATTTTCATCTCCACTCATGCCAACTATTACCCAAACACATGTTTCATTACACACCCACTCATTAGATCTAAGTTTGGTGTCTTTATCATTCATGTTATCTAGTACATATTGGCAATATCTTATATGTATGACTATCAATTGATTTGGATCACCACTAACTAATCTTATCACCTATAACCTATTGTATTTTTAGGGTCATTTCCTACCTCAGATACCTAGAACACATTTGACCATTGGAGCTACAATTCTGGTTGATCCTACCTTCTCAGCTATCACTAACAAGCTATGCCTTTGTAACTTTAACCAGAATCCTCCATGACCACACCTATTTTCAACTTGTCAACACAAATTTTTAGTAATTTATGACCATTATGTCATCTATGCACTACTAACCAACAACTAACCAATCTCATTTATTTCTTGTCAAATCAGTCACCATTTTTGGGTTTTTCCCAATCAGTTCCCTTTTTGAGGGGGAGGATATCACACCCCAATGCCTAGACCAATCAACTTTTATTTTTGTCTTATAACTTGCTGACACAACTTACCAAGACAAAAAAGGGAAAATTTAGACACCAAAATTATGTTACATAAGTGTATAACATGTTGTGTTGAAACCCCCCTTAGACACCCTTTATAACAAATCTTATTAACCCATGCCTTTTACCCCACATATTTAATTAATTAATTAAGATTAATTAAATATTCACTGTACCACCTTTCCCCAAGACCAATTCTCCCCCTATGAGTCACCACTACACTTGGTCTCCCACAAATAACTAATTCTTACCTTATAAACCAATTTCTAACCAATTACCTTATACCCAACCTCATATATTGACCATTTATTAATAGGTGTCACACTTAGCAAGGATAAATGGAAGAAAGGAGCCAAAAATATCCCTTTTGACCCTATTCTTATGCCATCAATGTTGGTCAACCCCTTGAATGAGGTTGGTCAACCTGAGACCAACATTGGCAGGATCACCAACATTAGTTACTTAATAAATGTTCTAAACCCAATTTAGAGCCCCCTACAAACATTCCCTCTCTCAAGAAAAATCTCATTCAAAAGATTCAAAGCACTCTTAACAAGCTTTTGGTGATTATCCACTATAACCAAGTTCACAGCTTCTTTATACCAGTCAAATCTTGAACTAGAACTGATCCATTGTGCAAAGAGATTGAACTACAATGAAAAAAGCGACACACACTTGTCTTTATTTCGATTAGTCACCTTAAAAAATATTTATTAAGAGTATTTATTTAGGTACTTATATCATTTAAGCATCCCTATATTATGTGAATTCTAACTGTTTCTGATAAGCATTTACATAAGTCCCATCCATCCCTAAGGAGGAGTTGTAAAAACTACTTTGTCTCCATACCTCTACCTTAACTAGACCAAACTCCTCACTGAGACTTCTTACCATCTCTCTAACCCCTCATATGACTCTTTTATAACCCCACTAACCTATCAAATATCCTTCCCTGCACTAAGGAAATCCTTATATGAATTTATGACTCCATTTGCCCTACTAATATTGGTTATCCTACTGATGGTGGTCACATTGCCACTACCAACATCAGTTACCCTACCCAACATCGAGTGACTACCCTTTTACCCAAATCACACCAAACGAGCTTGAAAAACCCTCTTACAAACCAAAATTATATTTTTCTTACTCTGTGATACTTACTGCTACATACAAGTTATACAAAAGGTACATGCATCTCTCTCCTCTCTCTCTCTCATCTCTCTCTCTCTCTCATCTCTCTCTCTCTCTCTCTCTCTCTCTCTCATTTATTTTGTCATTTCATTTTTAACTCTTTGTATTAAATAGTGGACTGTCATCCCCTGGGAAGTTTGTCACTTCTTGAGAAAGCAAGTTACTTGGCAACCCCACTCACCAACCTATTAAAAAATATTTTTTGGTAGTATGTTCTTACTTTCAGGTGGTCCTCCCTAGCCAAAGAGGAGTTCCCAAATTCATCTAGATATGGTGAACACCAATCCAAGTACATATAATCACTAATCCCCAACCTTTCTTTCTTGGTTTCTCACTTTTTAAATTTAATAAAAAATAATTAAAACATTTCCAGCACACTCAGTGGGACCCCCTAGAGTTTTCATTGGGTTCATATTTAAGCTTTTAAAGCATCTAATTAAGTGTACAATAGTGAATTTTTCAATTTCTTTCCCTTTCTCTCTCCTCTTATTGCTTATAAAAAAGGAAAAAAATAAATAAAAGTGTAATTTTCTTAATTTTCTTATATTAGAAGTAGTAAATTAAACTCTTCTCTCTCTTTGTCATTCTTTTTTGCTTCAAAAAATAACTCAATATATTTTACAAGTTAAAAAGAATTATTTTTCTTCTGCATGCATAGATAGGATAGTGAAAATCATCCTCTTTTCTTATTCCTCTTTGTTTTCATTTAAATTAACATAATTTCAATTTGGGTTTAAAACATACTGCATTTCATTCTTTTTATATTTCATAATTAACACATCTAGTTAATTAAATCATTATGAATGAATCATAGGTCACAAATGTTACACATCCAAACCATAAACACAAAATAAGCACTTCAACATACTGAGACAAGACCAATCAAGATTTCATCACTTGGTGGATCACCTTACCCTACTTGGTTATTCTACTTGGATGTAACTACCAAGGGAAGAGTGCACTCTATTCTCTAGTAGAGTATAAATTCTAGGCAAATGATATATTTTGGCTGAGTCACCCTGGCTTGGCTTCAAGCTCATGAAGTGGGGAGAGCAAGATTCTAGCATAGGCTATGTACTTAGTCATAACATAGATAATTTTTTGAAAACCCAAAATCTACCTGAAACCATCCTTGGACTATTTTTTAGTACCTACAATAGCTAATTCTTCTTCTCATTCTCTACATAAGGCATAAGCCAACACGACTAAAATTAATCTATAGTAGTTAATATTAGTGGTTGTATGCTATTTCCCCATTTTCTATATTTTTTAGTCTATAAGGATGCTTCTTTTCTAATTCATGAGATCAAACTAAATTTGACAAATACAAAAGTCAAATAATCTCTAAAAATAAGACTTCTTGAGTGTTTATCACTCTCATACATATTCTCTAAGACCTTTAAAACACCTAGATTTCACTCTCTGAATCCCAGAAACTCATTTTTAAAACTTTCCAGACTTCTATAGTGACTTTACATTGCTATATATAATTGATGTAAGTAGCTGACCCCAACTGACATCGGTCTAAATTCACAATGGAATAAGATATGGAAAGAAACACCCAATTCCAATCAAATTCTAATTGTAATGTAGGTGATCAAGATTTCTCTTGATTTTTTTATTGTAATGTAACTGCCCTCCAATATTACCTTGCTACAAGCCAAACTTGAACCTCTTAGGTTGACACTACATCCTTGGAATGCCAACATCATTGATGGTACCAAATCTAGTTTTGGCTATACCTTCCATGGTTACGCAAACCATCACATAAACCAATAACATAATTGTGCATGATGTTCCAAAGTGTATCATCACCCACCATTCAATCCAACCTCCACCCTATCATAATTGGCTTACCTTCACAAGCCCAAGGGGTGAAATATATTTCAACCCCATTTTAGAACTTGGTGGTACCCATCTGATCAACTTTTACACCTGTTAGCACCTGAATCACAACTCACCCCTCACCAAGCATAAATATGCCTTCCACTCAACCCCATAAATACAAATCAAACCATTGCCCTTACTTCAGTTGGGCAAGCCCCATTTCTTTCTATGCCTCAACCTTATGACTCACTAGCCTTATGTTGTGTCAACACAACCGTAATAGGTAGTGTCATATATGCCTTCAACTTCTTATTTTCTTCTTCAAAATGTAGGAGGTGTTTCTCAAACAAATCCTCCTCCCAACCTCATAAAAAATGCTCATGGATAAAATGAGAAACACTTGAGACATCTATATCTAGATTGAAAAATATTCTATCTTATGATTAGATCTACAATAAACCCATTCACCCCTCTATACCAATTTATCCTTACCCAAACTAATGGGAACTCTTAAAATTTGCCCTTTTCTAGAGCAAAGAGGACCCAAATTAACACTTGTGAGCATTCATACATGCTTTCTATTTGATAAGACATGATGATGTGCTATTACTTCACGCATTCCCCATGTCTCTTTTAGGAGCTACTTTGGATTGGTAGAGATCCATCACGTGGCATTCACTATTCTCCTTCACTGAACTTGCACACATTTTCCTTGATCACTTCTCCATTAATATCTCCAAAAAGGTTTCCATAACAGACCTTTATTCTATTTGGCAATTTGATGACAAATCTATTACCAATTTTTTTTCTTATTAGACAGGTCTCATAAAACAACTCTCCTTCTCACTGCCTCAACCTGAGCTAATTGAGATCTTCTCTAAATCATGTACAAAACATATTTCATCCACACTATATGTGCAAACCTTTCACACATTCGATGAAGCTATCACAATAGTGTGAAAGATTGAAATCTAAGCCATAGATGAGGATATGATCAAATTACTTAATAAAAATTCTAATTCTAAAGCAAATAATCCTTCTTCATCTAAACATTCCCATCCAAATCAAAAAGATAAAGGGTCTACAAATGTTGTCTTGTGAAATCCACTTCTTCTACAAGCACCACTCAACCCTCAACACAATCAAACCTAATTAACCCAACAAAGCTCTTTCAATAATGGTATGAGCAATGATAGTATACTCCTATTGGGGAGTCATATGCCTCCATTTTAGAAATGCTACTCAACTAAGGAATTATGAACCTTCCTACCATCAAACCTCTAATCCAATTTGATCCTTCTCAACCAACTCTAACATGGTTCAAAGAGGGTGAGTTTCGTAACTATCATCACACCAAAGGCCATAATGTCAATGATTGTAAAAACTCTTTAAAATGTTGTCCAAAATATGCTAGATAGGAGCGATCTTATTTTATATAATCCAAACGCTCCCCCAAACTAGAATATGGACATATTCAAACAACCCTTCCCTAATCATTATCCCAACCAAAGCATTGTCCACACTACTCCTCAAATTTCTTCAGATCATAAGATTCATACAATCAATTTGATCTTTCCCTTAACCCAACCATTGCCATAATAAGAGGTGCCTATTTTACTTACTCCTAACCCATAAATGGTAGAAGTTGGTTTGACTCCATGTCCTCTTTTGGTAGAATAACCTATTTATCCTCTTCCACTTCCATGTGAGGAAGAACAACCTTTACCACTCCCATTACCCCATAAGGAGTCACCAATTACATTTGCACTTACCTCACCTACACTTTCACAAAAATGGAGATCATGCGTCTCCTACCTCTAAAACAAATAGTGAGAGAAATCCTTTGTTACTTCCTCATCAACCCATTGAAGAAAGTGACTCATCCACTCCTCTTTCAAAAATAGATGATTTGGATTTCTCCACTTTAACATTTGATGAAAAAAACCATTAAACCACCCCTAAACCAACCCATCTTTCCATTCCTCTTACCTATGGAGGATCTTACCTTGCTTGTTCCTCATCCACATGTTGAAGGAATAATCATGCCATTTCTTTATCCCCTTGAGGAGCTCTCATCTCCTCATTCTCCACCTACTATAAAGGAACATACTTCATCTATTACTGAAGAAGATGACCCTATTTTAACTCTTTCCTATCTTTGGATGGAAATATCAGAGGAAAATAAATCTCCTCTATCTTAATCATCCAAAGATAAACTAGTTTAACCCACACTAATGAGATTAAAACCATTTTCACATTTAGTGAAAAATCTTTAATTCCTTAATTCTATGAAATTATATGAAGCATAATTTTAGGGATCACCTTAAAATGCCCTATCCAACATAGAGAGTATCTCCCTTCATTTCTAACCCTCTAACAACCATTTATCTTAAGGTTTTTGATAAGATCTGTGTTGCTTCACCTAATATTTAAGAAGCCTCTTGTTCTACTTCTGAGCCCTCCACCTCACATGTGTCTGCCATATTGAAACATATAAGATCTTTAGGCAAATGACCAATTTATAATCTATTTCATCCACTTATGAAGTTAGATTTAACCCCTCAAAAACAAGGGGGTGTCTCTCTACCTGAACCAAAGAAGAAAGGTAAAACCCCAAAACCTCACCAATCTACCCTTCTTCCACATTCAACCTTACCATCCATTTTGGGTTCATATCCCTCTACCTTGGTGGGAGTGTCACCAACCTATGTAAAACATATAGTGACATTACCTCCATTATTTCCATTACCACCTCATAGACATTTAACATCTAACACCCTCTTACCCAAACTTAAAAAGGTGGAAGTGAAACATGTGGGTTCACCACCACCTAAAAGGGTGTCACACAAGACTACACCCATCACCACCAAACTCAAGTTCCCTATATTCTATAAATTATAATTATTACTAATTAGCATTTATATAAGTCCCATCCATACTTGAGGATTTGAAAAAATCCTTCATCTCCATCCTCTGCCTTAACCAAACCAAACTCATCACTCAAACTTCTTACCATCTCTCTAACCCCTCATAAAAATATTTTCCAACCCCATTAACATTTCAAATATCCTTCCCTACACTCATGAAAGCATTATATGAATTTATAACTTGATTTCCCTACTAACATTAGTTATCCTATCGACATTAGTCACATTGCCACTATCGACATTAGTTACCCTATTGATGTCAATGACTGCCGTTTTACCCAAATCACCTTGAACTAGCCTGAATAACCCTCTAACAAACCAAAATTATATTTTTCTTGATTTGTGATACTAAATGCTATACATAGGTTATAAAAAATGTAAATACAACTCTCTCTCTCTCTCTTTCTCTCTCTCTCTCTCTCTCTCTCTCTCTCTCTCTCTCTCTCTCTCTCTCTCTCTCTCTCTCTCTCTCTCTCTCTCTCTCTCTCTCTCTCTCTCTCTCTCTCTCTACTTTACTTCTTGTCATTTCATTTTTAACTCTTTGTATTAAATAGTGGACTATCATCCCCTAGGAAGTTTGTCACTTCCTAGAACAAGTTATTTGGCATCCAACTCACCAACCTACTAAAAAATATTTTATGGTAGTGTGTTCTTACTTGTAGGTGGTCTTCCCTAGCCAAAGAGGAGTTCCCAACTTTATCTAGATATGGTGTGCACTAATTCGGGTACAAATAATCACTAAACCCTAACCTTTCATTATCTATTTCTCACTTCTTAAATTTAATAAAAAATAATTGAAATAGTATGATGTTTATTTATATTTTATACTCATATATTTATAGTTTCTCAATGTTGAATTTATGCTTTCAAATCCATAAAATGTAATCAATTAGGCTATTAGGCCTAATTGCCCTAGTAGACCTACTTAATCAATAAGGAGACATCAAAGTTGGTGTACTGGGGTGTTAGATGAGTTAATACAGAGTATTTAACTAATACAAATAACTAATACATATCATCCATAACTTATCCTTATCATGCATAAATGATCTTTAAGTGGAAATTCCATGCATAAGTAGTCTTAAGTGGTAATCCATCCATAATTGATCCTTAGGTGGAAATCAATGAATAATTCATTGTCTTAATGCAAGGAGTCTTTCTCTTAACATAAGTATTATGATAAAAATAAGGATAGGTTGTTATATTCTTATGATGGCCTACCACCTCATTTCAATTCCAAATATCTCATTCAAATATCATGCAAAAGAATCAAACATGAAGAGATTTTTGGAGGACTATTTTAAATTATTTGTAACTAAAGTAATGTTTTTGTTAATGATGGTCTTTCATGACCTTTATTATCCTCATCCATGAATTTATCATTCCTCTTCTCTCCTCATTTTCTATATATCTAGGTTTTTATGCCTTGTTTAATAATCCCTCACCTAGGTAAGAGGAAAATCTACCAAGTTTTGTTCTTGATAGATCTCTTGGATTAGTAAATAAACTATTACAACTTATCCATTATTGGGTTATAATGTGTTTATGATTATTTATATGTGTATAAGTGGTATAAATATTCCCATATCATGTCCTTATCATACCTATATGTGAATTAGTTATCTTATGTAGGTTGTGTGAAGTGTCAAAGTTTGGTGATCATGTTTGGAGTGTAATCTAGTTGAAAGTACCTCAAGATAGGCCTATCTTCCTTCACCTCCAAGTTATACTTATTCATCAAGGCCATCATATGAAACATTGTTAATTACAACTTTTGGAGATAATTATTTAGTAAATTTATGGTTCATTAGTATTATTAGGAGTACAAGATTGAGTGGATGAATCATTTAGGTGAGTCACCATCACTAGTTTAGGTTTTCCCTTTAAGTTATCTTTCTAACTCTTTTCACCCCCAAAGGAAAATTAGGTTTTAGGAAAAGGATTTAAATTTGATACATCAAATTATCTAGCCTCATAACATATAGGTTTGGTCTAGTCATATATAACCCACAACCTATAAACCAATCTAATATTAGTCTAAGTTGGAAGGAAAACTGAACAATCTACTTCATAGGGTGTAATGTAGGTTGCTAATAGTTTTGGCATGCCTGATGAGACCATATTTAGACATTAGAGTCTTCAAAAATAGCTTCAAGCATTCATATGGTCATCATATATGAGGTAATTATTATTTATTGTTTATAGTTGAATTTATTTTAATGTGTTGTGTGGTGAGCTATGGTTACATATGGGGAATATTATTATCATTAAATACCTTATCAGTATCCCTATGACCCATCTTAATTCCAATATGATACCTATCAATCTCATTATGACCCTTATCAACCCTATCACTACCTTGATTAACACTATGAGAGCCCTTATCATGCCTATGATCCTTCCAATACCAAGGACACTAATTTAACCATCCTTGTGAATTTTATTCACCTCCTTGGCATCCTACTTATCAATGTAATTAGTCATGGAAATCTCATGACATTCTTAATCATCTCAACCAGGTTTCAAGGCAATCCATATCAATATTTAAATAGACCTTATTTGGATATGAAAATTGCATGGTAAACATTAACACATAAAGGATCTATGGACATGAAATCCATAGGAATGAAATTGAGACTATGAGAGATTCATTGTAGTAAACTAAGGAAGAGTGGGCATATTTCATAAGATAGAGCCATTCAAAATTTATTGGTGATATGTTGGACATAGGTTGTTTAGTTTCAATCATTTACAAAAAATTTGTAGTCTATGAGAGATAACAAGTTAACCATAACCAAAAACATGTTCCCTTATTTATTCCACATCAATCCTCTATTAAAATTCCTTTTCCCTCTCAATAATGTTAAACTAATGTGTGATAAAACCCTCAAAATTCCTCTCAAACCTTGAAAACTTTTCTTATTTGGACTTATATCCAAGAGAGAACTTGAAAGGTGTAATAAGTGTGTTTTGTGGAGTTTGAGTTACATGTTTCATAGTAGATAATGTAGGGGCCTTAATTTTTTGATCAATAGGGAGAGATATCCAATGAAATGGTGTTAGAAATTGAGGCTTACCTTGCTAAAAAAATTTATCTTGTGAACCAACATCTATATCATTCAATAGTAATTACAAAAGCAACACAATCTTAGAAGGAATTTTCTCCATTCATACCCATGGTTTGAATAACTTAAAAATAAGAGGTCCCTAAATCCAAGTTTATAACTTGGAAACAATTACATCAATCAAGGGAGAAAATATATCAGTCGAGTAAAACACATGATTTTAAAGTCAAGGACAAGCCTGAGAACATTCAACCCCCACCCCTCCCTCCTCAAAATTCCAAGGCCTTCCCCTCATAGAAGGTTATTTAAGATAAATTTTATTACAAAGAGGAAATGACGGTTTTCAATGTTGAGCATCCCAATGAACATGATGAAGCATCTATGGTAGCACCATTGGATTTATCTCACCTTATTGAGAATTTTCAAGGGTCCACCATGCTAATCCTTGAGAAAGAGAATCTCATTTATGACATAAATAAATAATAATTAGTTGTGGTGATTAAAGATGAGAGTGACTTGAGTGAATATGAAGATGATGGCATGATCAGTGGGACACCCCTAGCAAGGATAGGCATGATTCAATCTTTCATAATGAAAAAAAAGGATGAGTTATAAGAGGTTGTTAGGATGAAAAATGAGACACAATAGGAAGAGGTTTTAGTTGATCAAGAAGAAGATGTTTCTCAAGAACTCCTTGGTCACATGATAGCTATCCTCCATCATGATAGTCATTTATAATAGTTACAATAGACAAGTGTAGGTTAACTAATGAATATGAGTGTCAAGGTAACAATTATGACCTTTAGAAGCAATACATGATCATTTTAAATGAATATCATACCAGTAAAGGACTTACACTTCCTATGGAACATGTTGAAGACCAATAAAATACTAACCCTATCCAATTTTGTCAATAAAAAGAGTAGGAACAAGATGAAAATAATGATGAAATATTTACTGAGGTAGAACCTCAAGTTGCTAATCTTAAACATAAACCAAGTGAATATTTCTTGTCCTTTATCATGCCTAATTAATTTCAAGATATCCATATAGATAACAATGAAAACATTAAAAAATACATGTTATACCTTTAACAACCCATTATTAAGTTATAATTAACATTTTTCTTGTAAATTTAACAAATTTGAAAGGAGTATGATTGGGTGTTGAACTCACATGTACAATTTATGTATCTAGAGATAGAACCAGAAGGCCCAAACTACTTCACCAAGAGGCCCATGAACATGATAATAATCCTAGCTGAAAGGAGATATCAAGATGTGTTAATTATAATTCATGAAGACATAATGGTCAATCAAGTTTCCATTTGACCCTTGAGGAAAGAGTTTGAACTTAGGTTAGTTGTTTTAGGTTTTTGTCTTATCTTAATAAGTGGTTAGCATAAGCAATAGTTTGCTCCCTTATTATTTTGTTTGAATTTTTTGGTTATTTTAGTTAGGTTAGGTGTGTTTTCTTCTTAGTTTAGTTGTTTTCCTTTAGTTATTTTTGTTTCTATCTTATTATTTATTGTAATCATGAAATGTGTCTCAAAGTGCAAAATTTATTTGCCAATCTAGGGTAGTCTTCAAAACCATGTTGTTGTGTTTCAAAACTATCATTATCATGAACATTTAGTGGGTTCCCTTGACTAGTAGTCTAGTTGACCCCTAAGATCTACCAAAAATGTTGGTAATGTGATTTTCCAAGGCCAAATCCTAACCCCTACAACTAAAAAAATTTCATGACATCCACTTAAGCCTCTACATGGTGTTATCCTAAGTCATGATGTTACATATTTTCTTCTTGAAGTATTTCAAACACTCTTAGAGATGTCATTATGTTTATTTATGATCATAATATCTCATAGATGTCTTAGGTCCTTAGGTGATGTGCTTGATCATCATAGTGTTCATTAACTATCAATTTGATGGATTATGTCTCAATGTTTTTTCATTGTCATCTTTCTACTTCAATTGGTGTCAAGTATCATCATGATTTTTTATAATGTTTTGAGGTCTTTATCAAATAATTCAAGTGGTCTTGTGATCTAAAGTGCCTTGATGAAGATGTATGAAAGGTGGAAGTTGATAACTCACTATGAATTTCTTTGGTATAATTAGTATATTCAAGAATGAAATGAGCTATAATATTTGAACGTATGATAAAGATATATAAAATCCACATTGAAACCTTTCAAGGAGGTTATAAGTTATTATTCATCATACTCATTGACAATTCTCCTTGTGAAGCTCTATATATTGCCTAAAAGTGAAGGTTGTGGCCTTAAAATGGCATTTTTTGACCTCAAAAGGCCACTAAATCATCCATAATGTTTCTAATTACCATCATAGTCATATTATTATTTAGTCACATGGGTTCATACTTTGAAAATGTCTCATCTACAAGCCTAAAGTGTTGTTTTCCCTCCAAAGAGTTCCCACATGTGAAATATGCCCATTTTTGATTTAAAAATACTTATTACTTATTTTATTATGCATTTTGACTCATAATATTCCTCGTGTTATCCTAAAATGGAGGTTTAAAGCTTAAAGTGTGGAGAAAATGTAGGAGACATGCTATTTTCATATTTTTCATACAAAAATTATGTACTTGTACAAACTTTTCCATATAGTGGAGGTTAGGAATTCAATATGGATTCATTACACATGTTTTAATGAAGTTTCATGGCAAGAAAGTTATATACAAGCTCAAAACTAATTCCTAAGCACTATGGAGTCTCTTAGAAGCTTGAGAGAGCCTCTCAAGTTTACAGATGGTACATCCATGGGAGAGAATATAAAGATATATAATTTTGGGAATAGGAAGGGAACTTAGAGAGATTATAGCTTTGGGAATTGGTTCTTAGTTTGGATCTGTTTCCTTTATGAATAATCCTTTAAAATTTAAGTTACTCATAATGGCTTCTTCATTTAGGAAAGCAACTAGTTTTCCTTGTTTTCTCTTCTCATGAGCATGGTGATAGAAAGATTAAGGTTTAGAGAGTTTTCAAAGAGTTTAATCCACCTTAATATATAATTATATAACCTCATGGTACTTGTGTAAACTATATGGATCTAAAGAAGACATACACTACTAAATTTGTTGTATGTTGGTAGTTTGATGGTTGTACAGTTCATGGTAGTTTTAGTGTGTCAAAACATAGTAAGTGACTTTATGATAGGTATCATTCTTTTCCATATGTCCTCTCTTTATGTTTCTTAAAGTTTCATCAAGATTCATATCCTAGAGATCACCAATTAGTCTTCAAAAAATCTCATACTCTACGTTTAGAATATGTTAAGGTATTTTAGCATATGTTAAGGTTGTTTGTAAAATCCTAGGTTTATTTTGCACTATGCGTACCTCCTTTAAGAGGCTCCAAAATGGTACACCCTATTTAGGGATATGATTATGTTCACCTTGGATAATTCAAGGCTATCTTGAAATTGGATTTATGTCCCTTTTCATTCCCCATGTTTCATTTCATTTTCATGACCTTATCACTACCATTTACCACTGTTGTAAATTTATTGTTCTATCTTCATCCTCCCATATAATCTATTATCATCATATCATTGATATACATCCATATTCAACTCATGGATACACTATTTTAGATGAGTCAAGATTTTTATAAATAATTATGGTCATGAATTTTTGTTGTATATCCTTAAAACCCTACTTAAGAGGTCAATTTCCATCTATAGACAAGGCAAGTATAGTCAAGAATATACTTCATGAAGTGATGTATAAAAGAGACTAGAGAATATCTCATTAGAAGAAATTATTTAAACAATTTTCATAAGTTTAAATGAATGTATGAGAGGTTAATGAATATTTTTTGACCTTATCAAGGTATCACTCTACCATTAGTCCATATAGATAGTCTGATGACTATCTACATCAGTCATCGTGAAGTCACTTCAGTATGAAAGGAGAGTATATTGCAAGATAAATTGTGAGTGTATGAAATATTAATATGTGATCTAAAAAAATTACAAATACTAATTGAATATCATGAACTTTTCTTAAGTAATCCACCTTATTTATTATACTTTGAATTGTCTTAGTCAATAAAACAAGGTTTAGAGCCGCATGATGACTAAGTTACTTGAAGTGAGATCAAGTTATAGATTTTGGGAAAAATGATTGGTGAGATGATTTCAAGATGAGCAGTGAAAATTTAAATACGATATCATTTATAACTAACCTCATTTTCCAATCAATCTATTATCTCATACAAGGCTTAAATAATCACATATAACCATCATGGTGATGTGAAGTGATATGTGAGAAAGGTAGAGCTCAAAGTTGGTAATAAATGGACATTAATGAAGATAAAACTAGGATTTGATGACATATAAAAGTTAAATGACACCATTTTATGAATCTCACATCAAGACACCTAAAGTGACTACCTACATGCTAGAAATCAATACCTATAGCCAATAAGTACATTGATAGTCTTGAGACCTATGTAAATAAGGATAATTGAAGAAGACCAAGTTGAGGTACATGGTTGGTATGAGTTTAAAAACCTAAATAATATATTTTAATGGTATCTAAGGGAGAAATGTTTTCTAGGTTAAAAATACCTCAAGAAAGGCTACACAAACTTATTATAGGTATACAAGTGAGCAAAGCTTAGTCTTGTACTTTTAGTTTGAGGTCTTAGTAAAGGATATAAGAGATAGTTAAAACTTATTAATAATATCATTAATATTTAAGGACTATTATATTATTATGTAACATAAAAACATATTTCTTAATATTATAACACAATGAATAACCTTACAGATCTATACCTACACATAGTCATATAGACACAGTCAATGCTTAATAACCAGCCTTAGAGGAGTTTGTAGATTTTATATCTCTAAAGGTATAGTCACACATTAAAATTTATTAAATATGGTAATATTAAGTAGGTTAATACATTAATATTATCCTAAAGGTTAGATAGTTAGTGGAGATATCCAATGTTCTATCTCAGATAGACCCTAGTCTATTAGCAGTCTTTTAAAAGACTAAGCAAGCAAATAAAAAAATTGATAAATAAGAAGAAGATTAAACTTAATGAAAGGTTTTTTAAACAATTAAGAAGTGATTATAGTGTCTTATTATTATTTTTAGTATTGATGACAATTAAGTTTCAAGATAAAATGCCAATGAGGGATAAATAAGGAGACAAACCTAAACAGGCTTGAATGTGGGGGTTGAAGATATATGCATACTTTTTATGGTTAAATTGGTGAAATTTTTTGGATAATTAATAATTATGTAATAATGTTTTCAATATGTAACAATATTATTTGGAGGCTTAAAAAAACCAAAATCAGTGTTGGGGCTACTCAAGCCTAGTAAATCCTAAACCCCAGGTTGATTGTATGGATTATGCAGGGACATAATTGAAGGATAGTCTAGAACTAAGGGTTTAGTTAGAATTATAAATGTGTTTTATAAGTTAAAAATATACCAAACTTGAATTTTTATGAGAAAGATCATGAATAACTTTATCTTCCCAAACATAGTTTTAATAGTGTTATCTACAATCATAGTCATTGGATGATGGAGACAGAATTGTATTTTGAGTGATAAGGATAATTTTTTAAGGTTGGAATACGTGATAATTATTTTATTATGTTAGCTTTGATTCTCTCAACGCATATATAGGCCACTCAACCTTAAACACTCAGTACTAGGCTAATTAGGCTTAAAATCCTATTTTAGGCTTAGAAGGCCTATACTGTCCTAAGACACCTTTAGACTCCCTAAATAGAAATGGGACCATGAGAATCTATGAGAAGTTGTTTTATGTATTATGAGAAGTTTTTAAAACATAATAAATTAGTTATGAGGGTCATCTCAATCTTGAGGACTTATTCAAATTATGCATTATAGGTATCTAGTTTAACTCCTCAGTTTAGATGCTTAGATATTTTTCCATATGAGGCCTTGGAACAAATTATATCACCATGATTTTAGGACCCATATGTAATTAATATTAATGGAGAAATGAGTTTTTTTAGGAGCATAATTTTATGAATTATTACTAAGACTATAAGTAGGTTTATAATGTATGAAAAGAGCTCATGGTGAAACTTCCCTACATACATATATTGACACACCTTCTGCATGGGAATCCAATATTCTCAATAAATTTTAAGGTTTATATGGACTAAATATCTAGTTTAATAAGTTTTGGTTTGGAGTTCTATACTTTATCAACCATTGTTAAGAACGTGGACATCCAAAACCCTCCCTAAACCCTATTACAAACTAGTCTTGAGAAATGTGAAAATTATTGCACCCAAACACCAATTAATCACCCTATAAACACTTTAATCATGAATTAAACTTATATAGGGTCATGGCCATGGTATAGTTTTGTACATAACTATATGAACCTATCATAAATAGAGTTTTTTAAAGAAAAAGAGCATAATGAGAGGTAAAAAATAGTTTAAGATGATGCCAATCATTAGATATGTTTGTTTGGAGCCTTTTTCACCTTATAAAGGAATTTTATATTAAAAACAAATGATTTTAAGTGCCTCTAAAACCCTCTTCTAATCATCTACTCTACAAAAGTGAAAGACAAGGTGGCCTAGTCACCTAGTGTGGCATGTTTGTAGGTGTTCCTTGATCAATAAGGATTATAAAATGTTTTAAAATGTTGATTTAGACTTTATAATAATATATTTATAAGATATGAAGGTTTATTTTAGGATTTAAAATCCATGAAATGCAAGAAGTTAGGCTACTAGGCTTAATTGGCTTAGTAGACCTACTTAATCAATAAGGAGACATCAAAGTTGGATTAGAGGGCTATTAGATGAGTTATGAAATTTAATCATGCCACATAAATTATCCTTATCTTTTATAATTTATCCTTATCATGCATAACTAATATTTAAGTGGCAATTCCATGAATAATTGGTCTTAAGTGGTAATCCATGTATAATTGATCCTTAAGTGGTAATCAATGCACGTTTCATAGTCTTAATGTAGGAAGGAGTATTTATATTGAATTAAGTATTATCATAAAAATAAATATATGTTTTTATACAATTATTATGGCTCACCACATCATTTCAATTCTAAACATCTCATTCAAAGATCATGCAAGAGCATCAAACATGGAGAGATTTTTAGAGAATTGTTTATAACTATTTGTAATTGAAGTAATGCTTAAGTTAATGATTGCCATTTATGACCTTTCTTATCCTCTCCTCCATTAATTTATATTTCATCTTATATAATATTTTTTTATATATTAAAGTATTTAGGCCTTCTTTGAGGATCCTTCACTTAGGTGGGAGGAAAATCTACTAGGTTTTATACTAGATAAACCTCTTAGATTAATAAATAAACTATTGTAACTTCTCCACTATGGCTTATAATGTGTTTATGATTTTTCATATGTGTATAAGTGGTATAAATATTCTCTTATTATGTATTTGTCACACCTATATGCTAATTATTTATCTTATGCAGGTTGTGTGAAGTGTCAAAGTTTGGTGATCATGTTTGGAGTGTAATCTGGTTGAAAGTGCCTCAAGATAGGACTTGCTCCATTCACCTTTTATTTATAGTCATCCATCAATACCTTAATATGAAAAATTGTTTCTTAATATTTTTTGAGATAATTATTTAGTTTATTTTTGGTTCATTAGTGTTGTTAGGAATATAATATTGAGTGGGTGAATCATTTAGGTGCATCACCATCACTAGTATAGGTTTTCCCTTTAAGTTATATTTTTATCTCTTTTCATACCCAAAGAAAAAGTAGTTTTTTGGAAAAATATTCAAATATCAGACATCAGAGGCGATAACCTCATAATCTATAGGTTTGGTCTAGTCATAGGCAACTCATAACGTATAGACCAATCCAATGTTAGTCCAAGTTTGAAGGAGAACTGAACAATCTACTTCATAGGGTGCAACTTGGGTTGCTAACAAGATTTTCTTGAAAATTCAAATAATCATAATCAAATTTTATATTTATATCACTAAAAAACATTCATAATTACAATGTGATTTATAATTTTCATATTATGAAGACATGTGACATGCATGTGATCTCATTTCTATAGTTACAAGTTAAAAATTTGGAAACAACTATAATTTTCAATAGTCTTAAAGTTCAAATATAATTTAAATATAAATAAATTATAGGATAGGGGACATGATATTAATTTTCAATATAATACATATAAAATTTAATTTTCCCAAGTTTCAAAGTTACAAATTTTCAAAATTTATTAAAAGTTCAAAAGTTTCAACTTTTAAAGTTGTTAAGTTAAAAAATTTATCAAATGTTTCAATTTTTAGGTTTAAAAGTTTAAAATATAATATATATAATTTCTTAGTGGTTTGATTTATCTTCATGTTACAAGTGGGACACATTATAATCTAATGACATTGAAGGTCTATGATTACACTTTTTCAATATGTAGTGAGTGACATTTTGTGGTTCTACCCTTCCAATTATTTTATAGAGTATTCTACACAGTCAAATGAGAATTGGAGCATAAAATATTTTTAAATACATAACATTAAATGGTTTTATAGTTAATACCTTATCATTCTTAATTCACTAAAGGTTCAAAATTTATCCAAATGCCTCAACATGGGGGCATGCACTTCTCCATTCTCAAGTTACAAGGAAACTAGTTTACATACTATTTTAGTTTTTGAGTAATTAATGTCTAAGTGGTAATTATTAACCCTTATATTACATTGGTAATTAATTAATAATATATTATTTATTAACACAAGGTGTAAACCTCATGAAAATAAATAATATTATTATAGTTATTTAATACTTATCAAGTGTTTTAATTAATTAAGTTTATCAAGATGGATAGATCCATTATTTTTACAATGATCACCTCACTTGGCATTTCACTATAAATAGTGTTTTATCTCTATTATGAAATCATATTCAAATATGAAATTATTTTATCATATTCAACCTATAAAATTTGTGAAGGCTTATGTGAAAAAGTGAGAAGGCTTTGTATTGGGGTGTGAAGTTTCTCAAATATATGAATATCACATTGGTGGGTTTTATACCTCTTTGAGGTTTTCCCATGGTAAATACTTTTGTACTATGTCAATTGTGTAGTATTCATTTATATGTTTTGATAATTAATTATAATCTAGATCATGTATATTGGTTTATCAATTCTATCAGAGAATCAAAGTGTAGGATGTGGTAAATGATTGGAATGTAAGATATACATCATTAAGGAAAGTCAAATATAATTTATTATTATTTATTGTAATCCTCACACTATGTTGTATGGCCTATGATACAACCTTCTATATAATCTGGAGGTTGAAAATCTAAGAAGAATTGTTTTAATGGTTGGTTAAGGATTCCAAACTTCTCATTTATCATCTAGAACCTCTATTGGGTAAACAAATAACAAAAAAAGATCATATTTATTCCTTAAATCATATTTGGGTTCCATTAATGTTTTAGTATGGCCTCCCACCTAAAATTTTTGTCAAACAAATATTTTTAGAGCCTCAAAGTCTCTACTTTAGTGTTTATCATTGTTATTTCAATCAATTTAAGATAAAAATACTATGCCTTTGATTTTTTAGGCATTTTAAACCTATGGGATATTTTTATGCTATATGAGATGCTATTGTATGATATGATATAGTGGGAAAATAATTTATAATCAACACGATTCAATTTTGATTATTTCTTTGGCATTGGAGGGTTAATTTATGAAGATTTTCCAATTTTTAGGGTTTTTAATGGTTTGTAAAATTTATTGTGTAACTCAAAACTTCTAAAGGGGTGTCATATCTAACTAGGATACCATAGTTTAGCCTAGTAATTAAAAATAGTAAATTATTCATAAAAAAATAGATTTTAAAGTTCAAATTTGATTTATCCTACAAAAACTAGAAGATTTACAAATTTTGGTATTATTTGGTGGCTTATTCCACTGTATGACCTTCCCTACTTCACTTGGAATAGCATAACCAACTACAAGAAGCTTCAGGTAAGTATATAGTATTTGAAAAAATTTAAAAAATAATTTATTATGTTTAAATATTCCATGAAAAAAGGAAGTAGCACCACTTTTTATTTTTAATAAGATTTTAAATCAAAAAGTTAAATTAGTAATATTTATTTACTATTAATTTTACATGCATAGTAAATATATGTGTGTGTGTGTGTGTGTGTGTGTGTGTGTGTGTGTGTCTATATATATATATAGACACACACACACATATATAAACTGTGTATGTAAAATTAATAGTAAATAAATATTACTAATTTAACTTTTTGATTTAAAATCTATATATATATATATATATATATATATATATATATATATATATATATATATATGATAAAAACTATAATATTGTGCATGTAAATTTTCAAATAGTCTCATAGTCGAGTTGGTGAACCTCATTTTACTAAAAATTACAACTAAGAAGATCTCAAGTTTACAACCCCTTAGAAAATTTATTATTTAATCTTCTTGGTTGTATTGGTAAAATTAAATGAAATTTAATTTAAATTGAATTCTATGTTTTGGTTTACACACTAACGTTTCATGCATCTAAAACCTTAGCTGACCTATCAAACTTATTTCAAATTTTGACCTAGTGAATATTTTGTCAAACATAGTAATGTAACTAGTTGATCCCAAGGTTTTTCCACCTTATGGACACATCTATGTGATCTAATTTTTTATTTTTAAACCGCCTACTATTTTTTTATAACTATTTTAATAATAGTGGATAGGTGATCATTTTGAGTGTGACTCTTTTGACACATAGTTTTATGTAATTTTAAATCATTTTTTGCACATTTTGGCATCTAAATTATGTAAATAAGTATATTTGCACTTTTGATTTACTTTATTTTACAAACATAGTATAAAAAAACATTAAAAATATTATTTTTCTTAGAATTGTTCTTACATTAGTGTATTTTTGTGACACCCTATTTTATCATAAGATTTCACAATTTTTTACTTTATCTAGCATTAAATTAAAAAAAATTGTGTGTTTACACTTTAAATTTTGTTTTAATATCAAATTCAGTTAAAATTCACACTAAAATGGTTTATTTTAAGCATGTGTTTATTGTCTTATTTCAATGGAAGTGATGACTTCACCTCATTTTTCCTTAGATAAATATCAAAGGATTAATGTAAATAACTATAATATATAATAAAATTCATGTTAAATTTGAATATATGTCCTAAAAATTGTGAAATATTATCATTGAGATTGGAAAATCCCCTTTTAGATGACTTATGAACATTGATCTTACCAATGTGTTTCAATAGAATCATAGGAAGCTATTTTTATTATCTTACAAAGTGGTAATGATGAATTCCTTCTCTACATTAGTAATCTGAAATTTCCTAGAGATGCTTGGAAACTTTTTGAATACATGCATGAGAGTAGTCATCTCTCCAATATTATTAACCCTTAAATATCTAACAACACCTATGAAAGGTGATGAGAAAGTTGTGAATTTTATTACTAAAATTAAAACAATAAAGCTCAGTTAGATGGATTTAATTGTAATTTGATTCAATATTAATTGATCTATTTTATCATTAAATTAAATATTCATGAAAATTTTAGAAATATCATTTCAATTTTGAATTGAGTATGAAACTAAGAAAGATATCCCTAACCTCACCACCTTGTTTGCTCTCATGATTCAAGAAGAACAAGTTATGACCAATTTATTTCTAAAAAGAATGACACTCAGGCACGTCCCACTTTAGATAATGTTTTTTATAACACTAAAATCTATAAATTTAACCCTAATTTTGTTAAAGGTAAATATGAGAATTTAAAATCTGGTAATAAGAATCATACACCTAAGTTTAATAGATATTACAATTTATGTGATCAATTTGGTCATAAAAAAGAAATTTATTTAAAAAATAAATATATAAATAAAAATAAATATTTTAAAAATAACCAAGGGAATAAATCTAATCAAAATAAGTAGAAGAATCAAAACTCTGATCAAACTAACAATCAGGATCAAAATGTTATTGCTTTATATGTTAATTTATTTGTTTCAAATGAAAATGAGTGGCTTTTAGATACTGATGAATCACACCATATGACTTGATTATCTAGTATTTTTTGTTATATATATATATATATATAATAACAAAAAATATTAGATAATCAAGTCATATGGTGCAATTCATCACTATCTAAAATCCACTCATTTTCATTTGAAACAAATAAAGTAACATATAAAGAAATAATATTTTGATCCTGATTGTTAGTTTGATTAGAGTTTTGGTTCTTCTATATACATATACACACACACACACACACACACACACACACACACACACACACACACACACACACTTAGGAGATAATTAATTTTTAGAAACAACTAAACAAGGAAAATCAAAGTTTTTAAATGTTACTATAAATGATGTCTTATATGTACCTAAGTTTTAAAAGAATTTATTATCTTGTTTTCAACTTATAAATGATAATTTAATTTTAAAATTACTTAGATATATCTAATCCATTAAAAATCAATCTAGTTCTTTCATTTTTGAAGGTGTTAAAAAAAATGGCTTATATATCTTCTATTCTTTATCTGTATGTTTTATTTCATCACATAGTAAGAATGAATCTTGATTATGTCATTAAATATTATGAAATGTTAATTTTATAATTTTACATGATATGTCTACAAATAATCTTATTTTTTGAGTTCCTTCTATCTCCTCTCATTATGAAACTTGTGAGGGTTGATTGTGTGGCAAGCAACATACTAACCCCTTTCAAAAGAATCCTGATGCAAATTCTTCACATCCTTTAAAATTGATTCATAGTAATGTTGTAAGACCTATAAAAATTCTATCTCTTAATGGTTATTTATATTTTATTAAGTTTATTAGTGATTACACTAGAATGATCTAGTCTTTTTTCATTAAAAATAAATTTAATGTGTTGTTTAAAGTCAAATAATTTTAAGCTAGTGGTGAAAATGCATCTGATTTTTCTATTAAAAGATTAAGAACTGATAATGGTCGTGAATATGTTAGTAAAGAGTTTGATTATTTTTTCATTAGTTTCTATATTAAAATGTAATTAACAACTCCCTATTCTCCTTAACAAAATGGTATTGTTGAAAGGAAAAACTGCACCATCATAGAAATGTCTAGAATAATATTATAATATTCAAATGTTCCTAAATTTTTATGGGCTGAATCCATGAACACTAATATGAATAATATAAATAGATTCCCTGCCAAATATTTTCATCTTTATACCCCTTTAAAAATGTCAACTAAAAATAAACCTAATGTGACTCATCTCAAGATCTTTGGTAGTCCTACTTCTATGTTTATTCCTAAAGTTTAAAGAAAAAAGATCAATCCCACTTATTATTATTTCATTTTTGTAGGTTATGGAGGTAATACACAATGTTTAAGAGTGTATGATCCTTCTAAAATTTAGATCATAAAAAATGAGAATGTTCTTATTCTTGAAAAATCCTTTTGTGATCCCTCTCTAGATCCTCTTTAGTGTTCTTATAGTGATGAATCTGACTCTCATGTTTATTATGGTGATGAAATGGATGCCCTTGAATAATTTGATCCACTTTTTGATAACTTAGAGTTTGAGAAATCCACTAAGTTTCATGTTCATTTTCAAATAACTAAATGGACATAATTGTCAGTCCAATCTTCTAATGTTGATAACC
The DNA here is from genome assembly GCA_037957365.1 of Torreya grandis. Taxonomy (NCBI): domain Eukaryota; kingdom Viridiplantae; phylum Streptophyta; class Pinopsida; order Cupressales; family Taxaceae; genus Torreya; species Torreya grandis. The sequence goes on along the minus strand of JARHVA010001666.1, from coordinate 3,161,516 downwards.
TTAATAAATTAAATATAAGTCATCATTATTATCATACATTAATTACTATGCATTAATTTTAACCTTAATCATTTGAGGAAGCCACTCAAGATGATAGATGAAATGTTACTATGAAAATTGAATATAATGTCTTAATTAAAAATTAGACTTGGGATCATGTACCTCCTCCACCTATAAGTCATATTGTCAGTTTTAGACAGATATATAAGATTAAATATAATTCAATTGGTAAAATTGATAAGTTTAAAGCTAGATTAGTTACTCGTGAGTTTACTCAAAAACCCAAGATTGACTATGTTGAAACCTTTGCTCCTATATAAAAATGAGGACTATTAGACTTTTTATTACTCTTGTAGCCCAAAATGGTTGGATTATCCATTAAATGGATGTCAATAATGCATTTAGAAATAGTAATTTAGAAGAGGAAATCTACATGACTCAACTTAAAAGTTTAACTGACCCTAATAGAAAACATTATGTATGCAAGTTAAATAAATATTTGTATGGTTTAAAATAATCTCTTCAATTTTGATATTCTAAAATTATTTCTTTTTTCAAAGAATTGGGTTTATCTAAATTCTACTATAATAATGATCTCTTTTATAAAGTTAAAAATAGCCATTTAATTTTAATTGTATTATATGTTGATGATTTGTTTATTACTGGTAATCTATCTAGTTTAATTCATAAATATAAAGATAAACTACGTCAAATGTTTGATATAACCAATTTAAATATTTTTCATTATTTTATAGGAATGGCTATATTTCAAGATAAACATTGTATTGCTGTATCACAATCTCAATATGTCATAACCTTCTTGTTAAGTTTAACATGCTTGATTTTAAATATTCTTCTACTCCTATTGAAGTTGGTGTTAAACTTTATCCAAAATTTGAATGTGAAAAAAGTAACCCTAATTTATATAGAAGACTTTTTGGTAGTTTCATTTATCTACCAATTATTAGGCTAGATATTTCATATGTTGGTGTTACTTCTAGATTTATGCAGGATCCATATTTGGATCGTTGGAATTTCACTAAATGAATTCTTTGTTATATCAAAGGAACAATAATTTTGATTTATTTTATTATTATACTAACAATGCTAAATTATATGGTTATTTTGATGTTGACCATGTTGGTGATACTATAAATCACAAATCTACGTCTAGATATGTGTTAAAGTTTGGTATAAGTGTTATCACTTGGAGTAGCAAGAACTAACCTATTGTCTATATTTCTTCTATTAGAGAATAGAATTGCTATGAAATCTACCAAATAATCCATGTGGCTACTAAGATTTTTGAGATAAATTTATTTGGATGTTTCTCACAATACCATCCTTCATTGTGATAACCAAATTTGTATAGCTCTAGAAAAAAATCTAGTGCAACACCAAAGAACTAAACATTTTAAAGTTGATGTGGATTTTATCCAAGAGAAAGTCCTCAATGGTGATATTGATTTGTAGTTTTATTTTAAATATGAACAAGTTGTAGATATCTTCACAAAACCACTTAATACCACCAAGTTTTCTTAGTTTCATGCAAGCTAGGCCTCTTAGTATTGACATTGAAGGGGAGTGTGCATGACAATTCCAATTCTTGATGGCGATGTGTTTCTTTTATTTTTTTATACTTCTTCTCATTGTAAAGAATTGTAAACTTTGTATATAAATTTTAATTTTCTACCCCAATACATTAAAATAATACTTTGTAATGGAGATCCTTATGTTATAAAAGACTCCAAATATTCTTAATGATTACTCATAAAAAACTATGAGATGTAGTCTCATGATCATACTAGCATAAACTTAGTTTTGAGTAGTTTATGGATTATAATTTATTTTAATTTAAATGGTGATGTTTAGCATGATGAAGGTTTTCAAATCCTTCAATTATACACACACACACACACACACACACACACACACACACACACACACACACACACACATATATATGAGGTGACTATGACATTTATCCCACTTTATCATTAAGGGGGAGTGTTGAATCAATTAATGTCTAAGTGGTAATTATTAACCTAGCTTACATTGGTGATTAAATAAATAAATAATATATTATTTATTAACAAAAGGAATAAATCTTGTGAAAAAAATTATTATTATTATTATTATTATTATTATTATTATTATTATTATTATTATTATTATTATTATTATTATTATTATTATTATTATTATTATTATTTCTTACTTATCAAGTATTTAAATTAACTGGCTTTATTAGGATGGATGGACCTATTATTTTTACGATAGTCAACTCCCTTGGTATTTAACTATAAATAGGGTTTTACCCTTATTATGAAAGCATATTCAAATATAAAATTATTTTATCATATTATACCTTCAAAACTTGTGAAGGCTTATGTAAATAAGTGAGTATGGAAAGCTTTGTATTAGGGTGCAGAGTTTTTCAAATATATGAATATCACATTGGTGGGGTTTTTTACCTCTTTGAGGCTTTCCCACAATAAATACTTTTGTATTGTGTCAATTGTTTTGTATTCATTTATATGGTTTGCTAATTAATTACATATCTAGACCATGTATTTTAGTTTATACATTATATCATTTAGGTATATAATTTCCTTTTTCTCTCTATTATATTTTAAGTTGAAATTTTTAAAAAATCAATTTTCAAATATAGACAATAATTAGTTTCATTTATATTGTTCCAAGTCTTAATGTCAAGGCTTATTTTAAAATCAATATTTACACCCAAATACAAAGTGTGTATATACACTTAGGTTCACTTCTAATTTAATCTAGTAATATCACTTTATTTCACCACTAAAATAAAGTGGGGGAAAATTTAGACACATAAATTAAATAATTAATTATTTGGCAATGTTTATTCTTGACATCTTTTTCCTACTTAATCCACTTTCTATTTTTTTTAACTCATAATCTATACAAGAGTCTTCACTATATTTTTACACTAAATATATTATATAAACACATATAATTTAGACACAATCAAACTTATTAAAATTATAAGAGCTTGTTAGGCATATATCAATAGTCCTTGGTATTTAGGGACAAGTCGACACCAAGAAAGATAGGGTTATTCTATAAACTTTTCCACTAGTGTGGCCTTATCCCCCACATTCTAACAATCATTTTTTTAATTATATACATTTAAAAATATATCTCCTACATTTATTTTAATTTTATTTACTGAAAATATTCAAATTATTTTCATATATAAACACATCAAGGCCACTCTTTACACCGTAAATACTTCACTTGACAATTCTACTTCACACTAAGTAAAACAACACTATTTCTTTATATTGAAATTTTGATGCATTAAAATAATCATAAGATAAGTTTGAATATCATTCGTTTCAAGTCAAGGGTATATATTGTAAATAATTCAAATCAATCTTCTATCTATATTCATATACTTTCACAATCATGAATACACAGTCATCATAAGAGGGAGAACTACATTCGCCTAATGATCATTTGGGATATGTGGGTAGTTCCTAGTTACATAGTATTTCTAAGGCCATATCCATTATTACCCTTACTTGTTTTCCCCTCTTTACATTTGATATCTATCTTTTTTTGGTGAGTTAGCTAAGGTTTTATATTTTTCACATCTTCCATGTTGTAACACATAACAAAAGATTTAGCAATCAGCCCTCGTAATAAACCCAACCAACATAGATCATAAAATCAAGTGCATAATCAACTAAGACATTGATGAAATTACTATACAAGGCCACAATGCTTCCCTATTTCCTTCTATGGACTTGTCCCAATGTAGATTCAACTCCTAGATTCAGTCATGACATAGTTAATAGGTCATTGAAATTAGTTTCAATCACAATCAACATGTATAATCAATAAAGTATATGATTTAGTGAGGTTTATGAATCCTTAGGCCTTTTTACAATTCTTTAAATTTATTAATTTTGTAAAAATATGTAGCATACAATATTATAATATCATATGTACATATCAAAATTTCCATTTGTATAGTTTAATATTCTATTAATTTATTCAATTAAAATAATATTAAACAACTTGATAGGAGACTCGACAGTTATTTGGTACACATTTATACACTATTCAATGTTGAAAATATCTACCTTATTCTTCTTAAATTATTAATTTATCACTAAAATTAGTCACAAGTAAAGTTTTAGCATGTCGATCCAAATTAAAGAAAGAATTCTCAAAGATCATATCCAAATCATTAATTATATATGCTGATATTTTTATCCCAAAAATAACATTACATATAGAACCATAAAAGAGACCCCTTTATTTTTATAATAGAAACCTTAATCCTCCAAAATCCATCTTGAAAAATCTAGGACTCTAGGTGCAATTTACACCTGTGTAAATTTCTTTACAAGTTTTGGGTCTTGTAAATCACCACAATCCCAAAAACATAGAATATAAAAATCACCACAAACTTTTCACATTCTTGAACATGTAAAATACATGGCAAGCTTTGAATCCTACCATGCATCTACGTGGTGGAATATGGAACTTAGCATACACAATGCATATTTTTACACTATGTAAAGTTCATGACAGGCTCTGGATCTCATGGACCAATAAACCCCCCATGGAAAGTGGACCTATTTGGAGCAGGACCAACTTTTGTCAGCTCACCTAAGCCTTTTCCTATGAGAGGTGGGGCCTAAAGTGCACATTGTGAATTTTCACAATGTATAAAGTACACACTTAGCTATACTCCCTACCAAGTCATTAACCCATCTAGAGAGAATGGACCTACTTAAAGTAGGTCCAACCTCTACCAAACCTATCAAACCTTTCTATATGAATAAAATATTGAAATCCACATTACCCATTTTCACAACATGCAAATTGCACAATGAACCCTACCTCCCATTGAGCATTTAATGTAGGTTTTTCTATAAATGAGAACCAATTTTCAAAGGATTATTTTTGTTATCTTGATAAACATGTTTTGGAGCTCAAGTATATCATCCTCACCATTTTCAACCTCTATCCATGAAAAAGCATACATCAAGCCATGTATACTACACCAAGCCACGTTACTTATGCCCATCACATAGTATTCCTCTTGTGTTTTTTCCCTCTAGGTTTCCATCTTTTAAGGTTTTTTGTTATTTGTAAAATTTTATCTCTAGTTTTAGGGTTTGCTTCAAAGTCTAGTTTTATATCAGTTAATAGGTTGTTTTCATGTGAGTTTGTGTTTGGTATAGAAACTAGTTTTCTAGGGACTATATAGTACATCTAAGGCATCCTAGGGTTTCAAAGTAAATATTTTTAAAGAATCTCCCAAAAGATTCCTCCATTTTCCATCTAAATATTTTGCATCTAAAATCAATCCCTTTTTAAAAGCCAAAATGAATACTCAACAAATCATATTCTTCCATTTTAAAAATAGAATATTCCCTCTAATATTATTATACCACCAACATCCTCATAGACACTGGATGTGTTCCAAGTGCCTTTGAACTCTATCAAATACCTAAGACACTATGGAGAGTGTACATGCCTCAAGCACCTCCCACTTCTATCAAAAACCTAAAAAATTTAACACACCATAGAGAGGACCTACCTCAATCACATCTAACCTCCATCATATATTATTAATCCATAAATATTTTGGACACTGTATGTGATCCAAAAACTACCAAGTTTTATCAGAAGATATAAGTGCTCTAAATACCTCCAAGTTTTGTCAAAAGATAAAAGTGACCTGAACACCTCTAGTTTCTACTAACTTCCACAGTTGGTCACTTAGAATATTCTTCTACAATCTCCATGCCTCCAAAAGAGATGAATTTAAAATCTAAGGGCCCTAAATGAACTTCCTATTTTGAATCCAACCTCATAGAAATTAGTGATACATATTTAGGTCATATTGACTTGAGAGACTTTTGGGATATAATAGGGGTAGAATAAAGAAATTATTAGATACAAATTATTTATGACTCTATACTTCTACAAGATACAAATTTTCCCCTAATATTTCAAAATCCTAAATTTATCCTAATAATAGCCCAACACTATGACCCCAATAGGAGGCAAATTTATAACCATAAGGGAGAAAAGATTCTATATCTTGACTTTGAATATATCAACTCAATGTTTTCCATTCCTGAGTTAAAAAATTATCTAGATATAAGTCTAAAAACATCTACACAATTTTATGAGGAGAATAAAGATGGATGCCAAAATATGATCAACAAACAATGGCTCAAGACCCCTAAGCACTCTTCCATCAAATTTCACTAGACAATGTATAGGTCTAATTTTATAGAGGAGGTGGGATATATTATAAAATTCATGCATAGAGTCACTATCAATCTCGATGCCTAGTGCTATGAATAGTGGATGTACCAATATATCTAGACAATCTAAGAGAATAATCAATATATAGATTGATAATAATTAATTAGTGATTTTCTTCATTATCATTTGTTAGAGATTAAAACCTTGAATAAGTTTTACATGACATCATATATTGTTTATATTTTGGCTAAGGGAAGATTATTCCTAGGTCTCAATACTATTCCTAATGAGATAACAAGAGTGTACAACTACTACCCTAACCTCACCCCTTAGGATAGTAAACAACAATTTAGAAGATTTAATGATGCTTTCATCTACAACATCATCACCATGTTAGATCCAAAACTTAGGAAGGAGATATTATAAAGGGAAGTAAAGGATGAAATCACTAAATGGGGATCATTATTCATATAATTCCCCACATATTCCTACATTAGGGTAGCAATATTTAGTGGTTATCCCTACACCCTTCTTTGATATGTAAGTGACAAATGAGCATTGTTGAAGTCGGTCTGGAAGATAGTATAAACCCATAAGATCCTCTCTAATAGACATAAGGTAAGGATTCATTGACCTATTTATATTAGTTGTTATACATGCCAAACTCTTTTGAAGGATAGAGGTGTAGAGGTAGAGATGAGCGAAGTAACATTGAGGACCCTAGAGTCCATGACATATTTTGAGCTAAATTGTAAATTCATTATTGCATTAGAGTTGGAATCATATGAAAATGTGTCATACTATGAGGATTATTTAGAGGATTGTGATGATGAAGAGATGGTTAGAATGAGGGACTACTCAAGAATTTCCCTACAGTAAATAAAATATTATGATCTGGTAGTAGTGCTTGATGACTTAGAGAATGATGTTTCCTGAGTGGATCTACTATACCTCACCCACATCAATGTAAAACCCCTACCACTAGTTAGGTGGTCAATTCTTAAATAATTTTAATTGTTTGATAAAATATCCCACATTATTGATATAAATATTAATTGGATAAAGAGTAAAGGAGTGCAAATTATAAGGGAAACCATAGGAGTTAAAGAAAATCTCCTAAATTTAAAAGAAGAGGGTGTTCACCATCAATAGAGGGCCCTAGATAGTCATCAGTGAGACTTGAGTAGAAAAGGAAGAGCAAGACAAAGATAAAATCAAGAAAATAAGGAGAATCTACACATGAACCTATTAATATTTTAGTTGAAGAGATAACATCAACAACATAGGAATTTATAGCTTCAAATCATATATCACTAGATCTTATTTATATTGTCCCCCCTTCACCTACCCTTATAATACATGAGGCTTCAACACTTCCACTGGGTACCTCTCTTCCTCAAAACCTTAGGTTCCCATTGCACCACAAGTTTCTTCTCCTCCACCTCTACTCATCCCCACTTTATCTACCAATCCACCCACATCAATAAGTTAAATGCAAATAGCACAAATAAGTCTAGAGGATACTTAGGGTACCCTTACAGTGGAAGTTCAAGTTGTCAATTCATTTTACCTTCCTTCCATTTTTATTTCCCCATTAGATCCACTCCTAATTTATATTCCATTCAAAATTCCTTCCATTTTTTCACCATTAATCACCAACACCACTCAATCTTACATTGCCTTAGAGTCAGTCATCTTGACTACCATTCCATAAGCCTCCTCAACCTCTAGAGTGAGTAATATTCCATAAATATCTCAACCCACTATTTTCACCTAATCAACCCTGAGTGGCCCCACACATAGAATTGACACAAAGTTCTTTATCTTCCATCCTTACACTAGTTCCCAAATTCATGATTCTCTCTTTTGTTACGTTCACTTCCCCCATTTCCACTATTTTATCTATAACATCAGTTAAGGTTAGAGCAACCCAAATACTTAGTGTAGTAATGGCATTGTAAACTATTAGTGAGAATAAAAATTTACAAGAACCTCTTGGGAATTCAATGTTATCATCTTCCCAAGAGGCCCCCTTGGCCATAGTATCAGTTAGATCAGCTACATCAACTACAAATTCCTTGGTGACTATGCAAAATACATACAAGGATACCCCTAGTTAGTTAGTCAAATTAGTGAGTAAAAAGAGGATAATAATGATTGATCCAAACACTTTAGACTTAGACATGATAGAATTCAAGAAGAAGAAAAAATTTAATCATAGTACATTCTCAAGAACATTCACTAAGGATAAAGGAGAGAGGTATGTTGAGATTGCGGTTCCCCTACTAGGTAAATCAAAGGAAGATCTTGTGGTGGTAGATTATCAAGGCTCTCACATACACCTTGGATAGAAGATAAGAAAAAGGATCAAGTACAATGTGTAGTTAAGAATCAAATCTCTATTCTATAGAATTAACCATGATAAATCCATTAATAATGAGCTTAAAAGGAATGTTGATCAGTTGATCGAAGAGCTCAATCAATTCATAAAGCTTGATAAAACATCATAAAAACCATAGGTAGTACAACTAATAAGTTTATATAAAGATATAATTGATTCACAAGATATTATTCATATTGTAAGGAATACAAAAGAATGGTCAAAGTAATTGATTACAAAATAAAATAGGGCCCTCATAGTGATGATAGAACATTATAGCATCATCATGGATGGAAAGGAAATTTTAAAGTTATAAATGAGTAGCTATGAAAGAGAGGTTTAAATAGTTAACATGTATTTCCCCAAGTTGACAACCATAAATTCAATTGATATGAATGCCCTCATTGTTGATAATATATTGAAGAATGATACTGATCATGGGGAATCACAAGGGGCTGCCCAATTTCGGATAAGGATATTAATTAAGTTTACTGAGTGAGCCAAGGAGGCTCATGATCAAGCTATTGATGTACTATATGATATTAATGGCTGATGAATTTAATGTCATGCCAACCAATAGATGATGTTATTAATCTCTTCAGGTAGAAAAAGTCTAGGAAAATTTTAAGGAAATAGTTGAGGAGTCTATGAAAGGCATATTCTTTGCCTTAAGTTAATTTCATAGTTTTATCAAATATTAGAAGGCAATTGGTCAAATGAGAACCAAAATGTATAGTATAAGGACTTTCAGAAGAGAGTTATTGATATGAAAATAGATTGTTAGCCTCTAACATTCATTCTTATGGGCTAGATGAAGAGTGAATACAGGAAATATTCAAGGCCTTTTATACATACTCAAAGAAGCTATGAGTAGAAAATAACAAGAAAGCTAAAGATATTTTGAAGATTGATTATTTTTTCCTCTCTTTCAGATATTTTCAAATTTTCTATCATATGTATTTTAATTTTAGAGACATTATAATTTTTAATTTCAAGATGAATTTGTGTATTTTTTATAACTCTTTTGGAGAAAGAGAAAGATATATACTTTTCACTTTATATCTTTTCAATGTAGAAGTTACAAAAATCAAGTTGAAAATTTCACTTTCTATTTTCATAAATGTGAAATGATAAAAGGTGAAAAAGTCATAAAACACAAATTGCATGGTTCCCTTTTTGTAAAAGTGATAAAGTCTTGGATGATTGTAAAATAATCACTTTTGTTTTGCACACTAGGGTTTGTATGAAGAGAAGCTTGGAAATTTATTTTCAGTTTTATCTTTTATTTGGAAAAGCCAAAGTTCTTTTGGCACCTTTTATTTCATGAGGAGTTATTTTTAGCCATCTTCCAAGGAGCCTTACATGAATATATTCATCTACACCAATATCAAATCTAGAATCACACAAAAATCATGCATGCATCGAGACACCTCCATGAGTTCAAAACACCAAAAATTGAGGAACTCTCCCCCTTTTTCATGAAGTATTTTAGTGTGCATTATTTCCTTATATTGGGTGTTAATGTTTTTAAAACTACACATCTTCTAAGACATATTTTGTGTAAATATGGGTAGACCCCATGGCCCAATATCATTCATTTTTGGTTAGTGATATTTTTTTTTTAATTTTGAATATACTTGCTACAAGATCTAACCTTTAGAAAGAAATAAAGTTGAAGTTTTATCATTTCTTGTCTTTGGAATTTGTATGTTGTGCAAGTTATTTGATTCTTTGTGAAAGCTTTATCTTTTATCTTAGTCTCAAAAAAAATCATCTGTGGTATTTTACCCTCTTGATAGTATTATTTGAAATAAAGGTCATTTTCCCTTTGATGAAGAATAGCTAAAATACTACCTATGATTTCCAAATTTTCATAAGCCTATGCTTAAAACAAATTTAGTCTATTTTCTTCTCTGTTATGTTTTCTAAGTAATCATCTAGATCCACTATACAAATTTGATGTAATCACCATAATTTTAGTTTTTGAAATTTCAATTTCTTTAACCCTTTTCCTAGCAAATCCCTCATTTAGGTTACCATAGCATGAAAGAGAAAAATTCCAAAAAATTGATATTTTATCAATTTGCATCAGATTTGAGTGAAAGGAAGTTGTCCTTCTCTAGATATAACCTCAAATTTATAAGGTCCCATGACTTTTGAGGTTTTTTCATTTTTTCATTAGGCACTTACACAAGATACAAAATCAAAATAGGTGAAATCATACGTGATAATATTTTTTGGCATGCCCAGTGGGACCTAAAAATTACATAGAGATCGGTGTTATTCTCATCAACTATTATACAAGTTTCATGCAAGTATCAAATCACTTGGTGACTTTGTTGGCTTATGGACTCACGAGTTCAAGGTGACATGCCAAACAAATAAACAAAATCACCTACCAAAGCTAAGAGGGCTGAATTTTAGAATTTTCATTTCCATCTAAAAAGAGATCAAAAGTAGTCACCCCTTAGCCTAAGGCATATCCAAAAAAATTATTTCCATCCCTTTTGGTCACTCTAATTAGCTCTATATCCCCTACAATGGCTAGAAATTAGAATTTCATATATTTCAATATAATTAGTCTATTAATTTTATCCTAACATGATGATATACCAATCTCAGACTTAAAAAGTCTACCATATTTTACTCATGAAACTTCTACCACTACTTTGGAACATGTAAAAGACATTTATAACCTCTTCTCAATCCATAACATGGTTGAAGATAATGTTACAATCAAAATCCTAATTTCTTCTTTTAAGGGTAAGAATTTACAACGGTATAAAGGTCTCCCTCCCACCTTAATCCAATTTTGGGCTGAGTTAGGCACTATAATGTGCTCCCACTTTGAGGACAAGTGTGATCAGGTGGCTGGAAAATTACTTCTATTCAATGAGTTCCTCATGAACAAATGATTGACTTAAATTACCACTTCAAAAAGACATAGAAAAAAATTCCAATCTTTCTTAAACCCATTGCAAATAATGCCTTCTTATATTACCTAAAATCCCTTAATAGTGATATAGCTATGATGTTTTAATCGATGGGTGGTACCACACTTCTTATAGATTATGATATTTCATTAGATTTGAGAATTGTTTGATCCATGCCAATAAAATTGCATCATGGCCACCAATTCTTCTATTTATATAAATAGCACCATTTCCCCCACCTACACTTGTTCCAATCCCCATAAGGATCAAGGAACATGCTTTAACTCCTGCACCTAAAAATGAATTGTATGAGGTCAAGTCATTACTCAAGAGTTTTTGAAATGAGTTAGTGGTGATGAAAAGGCAACAAGCCTAAAACTATAAACCTTTTCAAACATATAACCCTACATATCAAGGGAATATGCAATCCTACCAAGGAGATAAGCAGCCATATTAAGGCAAAAACCAATACCAAGGATGGAATGCATAGTCGAGACCTTGAAACACTCATCCATTATCGATACCTTGATATTCTAAAGCCATTTTCCATATTCAAAATAATTTGGCTCAATAATACAAGAGGTGTTATCTATGTAGTCAATCCCATAATCAAAATACTTATCCCAATGATGTTATTAGTCAAACCTTAATGGTAGAAGGTATAGTAGGTATGAAAAGACAACAAGAAGGTTCTACTTCCCAATAATAAAAACTATAAGAACCTTTTCAAAGTGAAGTGAATCTTCTAAATTGATAGGATGATGATTTTAGTATAATATACCAAGATGAATCATTTTTAAATAGTGGAGCCCCTATAACAACTAATACATGCTCTAAGAAAAGAGAAATAGAAGTTAACCAACTCCCCAAACTGGATTAAGCTTTAACTTCCAAAGCAATAGAATAATCGGTAAAGAGTAAATTTCAAATGCCACCCTTCATACCTACTGATCAATTTAAAGCAAAATTATCCACTCCAAATCTTGTAAAGTAAGATGTAGCCCCTATAAAAGTAATGGAAAAGGTTGGTAATATCCCTTTTAGTACATTGATCAAATGAAGAAAAATAATTTGAATTTAACCATGTGGGAAGCACTATCTATACCAACACAAAGGGAATTACTATAGGAGGCCTTGAAGAATCTCCAGATGTTAGAGAAGGCTCCAACCATAAGACCTATACCTAAAATAAATTTATGTCAATATTATACTAATAATAAAATAAGTAAAAATAGTAAGCCTCCTCCATTTTACCTTTTTCTTATAATAAGGAAGCATCTGGTACTCAATTGCATGGTATATTTAGGGGCTAGTAGCTCAGTGATGCCCAAGAAAATAGATGATGCTCTAGGAATAAAATACACACTTGTTAATAAAGGAGTAGTGCAACTAGATGAGACTACTATTCAAATAATAGGAATCATAAAAGGACTGGACCTCACTATTCATTCTTTCCCTATTCTTTCAATTACTCAAGACATTTTAGTCATAGACCTCCCTCCCTACTTTGGTATTTGTCTATCAAGATATTTCACTACAAAGATGGGATGATATTTATCTATAGATTGGTCTAATATGATACTAATAATGAGATATGAAACTATAATAACATTAATAACTAAGCCAATCATGAAAGACCATATCAAAGCATATAATCCTATTCTTCCCATAGAGATGAACTATACATTATAGGATCAAGATAAGGAAGAGGTGGATCAATATAATGTGATACATATAGAATAAATCAGAGACACTAACCTAGATGAGTGGGGATCAGCCCTATAATTTGACCCTTATGAATATGTGCAATAAATAAGGTTAAGGATGTATTATATTCATGAGAAAGATGCAATTATCCAAAAAGTCAAATTAGTTGAAGATATACATGGGATGTGACAGTTACTTTTTGATGGATCAAGAAGTAGAAATGCTGCAAGTGTGGGAGTTGTATTGATATCTCCACACAAAGAAAGATAATTATATTCATTTACACTTCAATTAAACTACACCAACAATGTAACTGAATATGAATCATTGATTTGAGGCCTCTAGTTGGCCAAGGATAGAGGAATCAAACTCTTATAGGTATTTGGGGATAGTGATCTCATCATTCACTAGGTTAGATTAAAAAGTGTGACCAAAAACAATTTTCTAATGTCTTACAAACATAGGGTTTGGGACTTCTTGGACGATTTCACCACCTTCAATATCAAATAGTACCAAGGGCACAAAATAAAGACATTGACCGCATAACCGTAGTTACATCTTAGTATAATCCATCATTTGTAATAATGAAGGAGAATAGTCAATATGTAAGGCTGATTAAAATGCCTTCTATCCTTGATAACATAATTAAATAGCAGGCCTTTGATAGTGACAAGAATATCATAAATGTTTTTAGACAAGAGGCTAAGTTTTCAAAAATAAATCAATCAATATTGTAAGACCAATATGGTGATCAGACTATACATCCAAAAATGAACAAGTTACCTATATGTCTTATCACACTAGAAAATATATTTAACTTCAATGACCAACTAAAAAGTGAGAATAAGAACATTACCATAAATGAGGAAGAGTACAAACCCATCACTATCTCATAAGGCAAATCACTCAAGATAGGCAAGGTATGCAATATTTCAGTGAAGCATGATTTTATTCAATTATTTTAAGAGTTTAATGATAATTTTTCCTAGAATTATCATGATTTAAGAGGATTTGACCCAAGTTTAGCACAACATACTATCAAACTAGATCCAAATGCAAAACCCATCAGGTATAAATAGAGGCCCATCAACCTAAAGATTAAACACTTAATGAAAAATGAACTCTCTAAGTTTATAGAGGCTAATATAATATTTTTGACCAAAAAATCATCATGGGTAGCAAATCTAGTCCCTTTTAGAAAAAATAATGGTGAAATTTATCTGTGCATAGATTTTAGAGACCTAAGCAAAGCATCATTGAAAGATCACTATCCTCTTCCCCCCATGTAACAAATTTTGTAGATAGTATCGAGATCTGAGAGATTTTCTCTTTTAGATGGTTATTTGGGTTATAACCAAATCTTGGTACAGGAATCAAACTAGTTTAAAACATCCTTCACCACCAAATGGGGCATGTACATGTACAAAAGGATGCCATTTGGTCTAAGAAATGTAGGAGCAACTTTTCAAAAAGATATGGATATAACATTCAAGGGTTTGATAAATTATATAATCTTAGTTTATATTATTTTAGAAGCATGTTGGTGCACATCTATATCACCTAATAAATATTTTTGAAAGATGTAGAGAATTAGACATTTCTCTTAGTTTGAAGTGTGTGTTCATAGTACATGAAGGCAAGTTACTGAGACGTATAGTGTCCAAGGAAGGTCTTGCAATCAACCCTAAATTAGTTAGATCCATTTATGCATTATAGTTATTGAGTCATATAAGGGGGTTACAAAGCTTTCTAGGGAATATTAACTTTGTGAGGTGATTTGTACCAAATTTTTCCTCCTTGGACAAACCTCTTATTGCAATGTTAAAGAAGGGAAATTTTTTTAGCTAAATTAAAGAAGGGAAATAAAGCTTCAAGGCTATCAAATAAGCTATCTCCCAAGCCCCCACCCTAGTTAACCCAAACTATGAGAGGGATTTTATCCTCTATGCATTTGGAGGGGACGAAAGTATCTCAGTAATTTTAACTCAACATAATAAAGAAGGTTTGGAGTAGCCAATATCTTTCTTTAGCCAATCTCTAAAAGGTTATGAAGATAATCATAGCTTCATGGAAAAATAAGTGTATGTGGTAATCAAAGCACTCAATAAATTTAGGCATATGATCTCTAAAATCAAAGTACATCTAATGGTTAGTCACTAGCGTGTCAAAGAATTTTTGTTGAGTTGGGAGATAAATGAAAAATGAGAAGGGTGGATTACTAAGGTCATCAAATGTGATGTGGATATCATGATCATAAATTTGGTAAGAGGGAAAGGATTGTGTGAACAACTATTTTCTGACATCAAAACTATTGAACCAATTTGTGATGTAGTTTATGCTCAAAATATACCTCATCTAGATAATCTACATTCTTTTAATATATAGATTTAAGACATGACCCATTTATTACAAATTGAAAAATTCCCATATGACTTCCAGTAGTCAAATACAATGTATTTTATACTCTAATAAATCCCTTATGTCCTTATTGATGAAACTTTATTTTCAAAGGATATGAGTGGAGTCATGTTAAGATGTTTTGACCATGATCAAGTCCCTAAAGTGCTTAAATAATTTCATGATGGAACATCAAGAGGACATTTTTTGGAAAGAATTATGGCCATCAATGTAATGAGAGGAGGCTACTATTGGCCTAAATTATATAAGGATGCCCATCAGTGGGTAAGAAATTATGAAAAGTGTGATTACTTCACTAGTAAGTAAAGGCTAGTTGCACTTCCTTTCAAACCAATTCAAGCATATCATTCATTCACCCAATGGGTATTTGACTTCATCCACATGATCAATCCACCATCAAATGAAAATCACAATTGGGTTATTATAGCAATGGATTATTTCAAATGATGGACTAAAATAGTTGCTTTAAAGGATGTTATAAAATAATCCATTTTGGACTTTATGGGTAACATAGTTTTAAGGTTTGGTGTTCCACACACCATCATATCCAATAATGCTAAGGCATTTATGGGCACATAGGCTAGTAAATGGGTCATAAAGCATAATGTGTACTTAAGCACATCTTCAAATTATTACCCTGAAGGTAATGGCCTAGTCAGGTCCACCAATAAGAATTTAATTAGAATCATCAAATGAACTATGGAAGACAACAAAAGAACATGGCATACAAAACTAAGATTAACACTATGGGATAATATAGTTATATTGAAGAGATCCATTAGTAATTCCCTTTTTATGCTGTTGTATGGAAGAGAAGCCCAAGTGCCACTATCAATTGAGCTACCATCTCTAAATCTTAATCACCAGTTGGACCTAATTAACAATGTTGACATGAGGATGAGACTAGCTAAACTAATGGAGCTCAAAAAAATCAAGAATCAATCAATGAAAGTATTAGAATAAAATTAGTCACAAATAAAGAATAATTTTTATAAAAAGCAATTATAATAAACTTTAACAAGGGAGACATGGTCCTAAAGTGGGATGTGGATAAAGAAAAACTAGGCAAGCACACCAAATTTTATGCAATATGGAGTAGTCCATATGTCATCACTCAATATAAATATCCCAATGTATTCTATTTTACCAAGCTTGATGGCAAAGAACTACCAATCCTAGTTAATGGGATATACCTCAAAACCTAATTTTGAGGTAGGGACTTATTCTAAAAGTTTTAATTTTTTTGTAAATATTAGGGTTAGATTATGTTTTCAATAAGTTATTCTACATGTGTCTTAGTCTTTAGGAGTTATTATTTACTTCATTTTACTATTTTGTTGTCTACTTTCTTCATATTTAGGCAATCCCAAATTATTCTTTCCTAGATTATATTTTTGTCAGTGTAGGGTTGACTCCATGCCTAATGTCTTGAAAGGCTACTAGATTCAAGATAATTAGTAGGCAATCATCCCATAGAGGTCACCAAAAATGTTGAGATTTTTGTACCTAAAATCTCATTACATCTATAAATCTAAAGGAGACCCCTATTTTTTAGGAATCCCCATAATCCTCCAAAATCTATCTTGTAAAATATAAGATTTTAGGTGTAATTTACACATATACAAATTACTTCACAAGTTTTATTTTGTACAAATCACCAAAATACAAAAAACATGGAGTCATAAATCACCATGAGATTTTTACATTATCAAACATGAAAAATGCATGAAAAGCTTTGAATCCCACCATGCACCTACCTAAAAAAATATAGAACTCCACATGCACCTTGCACATTTTTACAATGTGCAAAGTGCATGGTTGGCTCTAGATGTTTTTGACCAAAAAACTTGCTAAGAAAGTGGACATTCTTGGAGTAGGTCCAACTTCCATTGGCTCACCTAATCCTTTTCCCATAGAAGGTGGGGCTTGAAGTCCACATTACATGTTTTCACAACATGAAAAGTGCACACTCAGCTCCACTCCCCGCCAAGTCATTAACCCATTCATAAAGAATGAACCTTATTTAAATAGGTCTAACCTCTACCAAATCTATCAAACCTTTCCATGGTAAATGGAGATTGAATTTCACATTACATGTTTTTACAATGTTCAAAGTGCATGATAAATCCCACCTCCCATCAAGCCATTTCTAACTATGAAGAGTGGACTTGGTCCAAGAATGTCCAACCCCTACTACCAACTACCATGATTTGAATTTAATGAAATTTTTTCTATAAATGAGGGTTTATTTATAAAGGATTATCATTTTTTATCTTGATAAACAAGTTTTAGAACTCTAGTCTATCATCCTCACCATTTTTGACCTTGAGCCATGAGTAAGCGTACATCGAGCCACATTTTATATTTAAACCACATCACCTATGCCCATAAAATTATATTCCTCTTGTGTTTTTTCCCTTTAGGTCTCCATATTTGAAGGTTTTTCAGTACTTGTAGAGTTTTCTTTACAATTTTAGGGTTTCTTTCACAATCTAGTTTTATATCAGTTAGTAGGTCATTTTTGTGTGAGTTTATGTGTTTAATTTAGAACTTAGTTTTCTAGGGACTATATATTACATCTAGGGCTTCCTAGGGTTTTGAAGTAAATATTTTTAAAGAATCTCTAAAAAAATTCCTTCATTTTCAATCCAAGGATTTTTCATTTGAAATCGAGCCCTTTTTAAAATCCAAAACAAATATTCCCTATAACATATTCTTCCATTTTAAAGAGAATATTACATCTAAGATTATTACTCCTATCCTCTTGATGAACATTGGACATGTTATAATCACCTTTGAACCCTGTCGACTCCCTCAGACATTGTGGAGAGCGGACATACCTCAAACACCTACCACTTACATTATAAACCCAACAACTTTTAAACACTACATAGAGTGGACCTACCTCAAGCACATCCCACCTCTATTGAATATTCTTAAGCCATAAATGCCTTGGAAGCTATATGTGATCTGAACACATCCAAGTTCTATAAGAAGATACAAGTGCTATAAACACCTCTAAATTCTATCGAAAGATACAAGTTCTCTGAACACCTCTAATTTCTACCAACTTCCATAGTTGGTTACTTAGAATATTTTTCTACAATATACATGCTTCCCAAAGAGGATTAAGTTCAATCTAAGAGCCTTAAATCAACTTCTTATTTGGAAATTAACCTCACAAAGATCAATGATATAGATTTATGTCATATTGACTTGGGAGACTTATGGGCTAGAATAGGGGTAAAATTCAAAAATGATTGGATACAAAATATTTATGACCCTAAACTTCCACAAGCTAGATACTTTCCCTTAAATTTTAAAATTCATAAATTGGTACTAATAATAGCCTATCACTATGACCTTGATAGAAGTTAAGTGTATAATGATAAGGGAAAAAAGATTATGGATCTTGACTTTGACTATATCAACTTGTTGTTTTCCATTCTTGAGTTCAAAATTTATCTAGATATAACTCCCCAAACATCTACATATTTATATGAGGATAATAAATATGGATGACAAAATATGATTAACAAATAATGGGCAAGACCCCTAAGCACTCATATATCATATTTTGCATGAAAATGTATAAGTTTGATTTTATAGAGGAGGTGGGAGATGTTATAACATTGTTGATTAGAGTCATTAGTAGACCTGATGCCCAGTAATACATACAATGGATGTACCAATATATATATACCATCTGAGAGAATAAGAAATATATCAAAAATTTTTGGAGGTTCAAACATCAAATAATTTTTACATGACATCATATATTATTTATATTTTGGCTAAGGGAAGATTATTCCCAAGTCTCAATACTTTTCCTAATGAAATAAAAAGAGTGTAAAACTACTACCCTAACCTCACCCTTCAAGCTAGTAAACATTAGTTTAGAAGAGTTAATTATGCTTTCATCTATAACATCATCATCATGTTTAATATGAAACATAGGAAGGAGAGGTTCTCAAGGGATTCAAAGGATGAAATCAATAAATGGGGATCATTCTTGAGATAATTCCCCATATATTCATACATTAGGGTAGAAGTCTTTAGTGGTTATCCCTACATCCTTCTCCAGTATGCAAGTTACAAATTGGAATCATTGGAGTTGGTAAAAAAATAGTATAAAACCATAAGCTCCTCTTTAATAGACACAAGGTAGGGATTCATTTCCCTATTTATATTGGTCACTATGCATGCCAAACTCTTTTAAAGGCTAGAGGTGTAGAGGAAGAGATGAGTCAAGAAACATTGAGGAACCTAGAGTCTAGGCCATGTTTTGACCCATACGGTAAAATCACTCATGAATTAGAGTTGGAATCATATGAACATGTGACATAATATGAGAATTATTGGGAGGATTATGATGATGAAGAGGTGGTCATAATAAAGGAATACTCAAGAATGTCCCTATAGAAAATAAAAGATTATGATCTGGCACTAGTCCCTGACAACTTGGAGGATGATGTTTATAGAGTGGATCTAATATACCTCACCTAGATCATTATAAAACCCTTACCACTAATTAGGTGTTTAGTTCTTGAATCATTTTCCCTGTTAGATAGAATAGTCCATGTCATCAACAAAACTATTAATTGGCTAAAGAGTAAAGGAGTACAAATTATAAGGGAAATCATAGGAGTTAAAGAATATATCCTAAATTTAAAAGTAGAGGGTGTTACACCATCAATATATGGCCCTAAGTAATCATCAGTAGGACTTGAGTAGAAAAGGAAGAGGAAGATAAAGACAAGAAAGAAAAGGATAATCAAGTAAACAAGGAGAAACTACACATGAACCCATTGATATTTTAGTGGAAGAGAAAACACCAACAGTACAAGAATCTACAAATTTGGATCATATATCACTTGCTCCTATTTTTATTGTCCCCCTTCTCTTACCCCTATAGTACAAGAGGCTTCAACACTTCCACTATTTGCCTCTCCTCCTTAATCACCTTAGGTTCCCATTACACCACAAGTTTCAACTCCTCCCCATCCACTCATCCTCACTTTATATACCACTCTACCCACCTCAATAATCTAAATACAAATAGCACAAACAAGTCTAAAGGACACTCAAGATGCCCCTATAGTGGAAGTTCAAGTTTCCACTTCACCTTCCCTTCCTCCCATTTTTGCTTCCCCATTCAACCCACTCCCTCTTTTTATTCCATTCACAATTCCTTCCATTTTCTCACCATTAATCCCAAACACCAGTCAATAGTGCATTATCTTAGATTCAATCATATTGAGTACCATTCTACAAGCCACCTCAACTTGTGGAATGAGTATTGTTCTTTCTTCATTTAAACCCATCATTTTCACCTCACCAACCCTAAGTGGCCCCACACATCTAATTGACACATTCAATCCTTTGGTTTCCATCCTTCCATTAGTTTTTAAATTCATGATTCTTAATTTTGTTGCTTCTACTTCCCCCATTTCCACTATTTTATCCATACCATTAGTTAAGGTTGGAATAACCCAAACACTTGGTATAACAATGGGTTTGAAAGCTACTGGTGAGAATAAACCTTCACATGCACCTCTTATAGAGAAGTAGTACCCTATTCCTCATATGCTCCCTTGGCCATAGTATCAGTTAGTGTAGCTACATCATCTATGGTATCTATGGTGACTATACTAGATACACCAAAGGTTACCCTTAATTGGTTAACCTAATCAATGATTAAAAAGAGTAAAGGAATGATTGATCCAAACACTTTGGACTTTGGTATGATAGAATTAAATAGGAAGACAAAATCTACTCCCAAGACCCTCTCAATAACATTCATTAATGATAAAGGAGACAAATATGTTGATATCATAGTTCCCCTACCAGACACATCAAAGGAAGATCTTATGGTGGTGGATTATTAGGTCTCTCATATACACCTTGGTCAGTAGATAAGAGAAGGGATAAAGAATGAATTGTAGTCAGGCATTAACTCAATCTTCCAAATAGTTGACCATGACAAAGAAACTAAGGATGAGCTTAAAAGGAAAGTTGATCAATTGATTGAAGTGCTCAATCAATTCATAAATCCTAGTAAAACATCAAAACAACCACATGAAATGTAGCCAATCACTATGGATAAAGCTATAATTAATTTGGTATGAGAGATTTCTCAAATGGGAAGGGATATAAAATAATGGTCTAAGGAATTAATTATAAAAGGAAATAGGGCCCTCACAATGATGATAGAACATTATGACATCATCATGGAGAGAAAGGAAATTTTAAAGGCATAGATTAGTAGTTATGAAGGAGAGGTTCAAACTTTGAACATGTATTACCCCAAGTTGATAGACATAATGTAAAATGGTATGAATACCTTCATTAATAATAATATACTTAAGAATGTTGTTGAGCATAAGGAATTACATAGGGATACCTAGTTTTAGATAAAGATACTGACTAAGTTTGCTGAGTGAGCCAAGGAGGCTAATGATCAAGATATTGATGTACTATATGAGATTGATGACATGATGAATTTAATGTCATGTCATCCAATTGATGATGTTGGTATATGAAATACATATTGTTTACCTTACATTTAATTCACATGTTTATCAAGTATGATAAGGTAATTGATCAAATGATAACCAAAATGTAGGGTATAAGGACTTTTAGAAGAGATTTTATTGATGTGCAAGCAGACTATGCATCCTTTAACATTTATTATTATGGTCTAGATTAATAAAAAATATAGGAAATATTCAAGGTCTTTTATACATACTTAGATAATTTGAGATCATAAATGACAAGAAAGTTAAATATATTGTGAAGATTGATTAATTTTTCCTCTCTTTTGGATATTTTCAAATTTTGCTATCATGTGTATTTTCATTTTGGAGACATTATAATTTTTAATTTATAATTACAAGGTGCACTTTTCTATTTTTATAACTCTTTTAGAGAAATATAAAGACATAATTTTTAATTTATATCTTTTAAAAGTGGAATTTGCAAATTGCACTTTCTATTTTATTAAATGTGAAATGAGAAAAGATACAAAAGTCATAAAACAAAAATTGCATGGTTATCTTTTGGTAAAAGTGATAAAGTATTAGATGATTATAAAAGTCTCACTTTAATTTTACATACTAGGGTTTGCGTAAAGAGAAGCTTGGAAATTTATTTTCAATTTTATCTTTTATTGGAAAAGCTAAAGTTCTTTTGGCATTGCTTCTTGCATGGGGAGTTATTTTTATCCATCATACAATGAGCCTTGCATGAGTATCTCTATCTATTCCAAGATCATATCTAGAATCATACCCAACTTGTGCATGTAATGAGACACCTCTACGAGTTCAAAACACCAAAAATAGAAGAACTCTCCCCTTTTTTGCATGAAGCATTTTAGTATGCGTGATTTCCTTCTACTTGGTGTTAGAGTTTTGACAACTACACATCTTCTAAGACATATTTTGTATAAATATGGGTATAACTTATTTCCTAATATCATATTTTTGCTATTAGTGATACTTTTCTACATTTTTAATATATTTTCTACAAGTTGTAACCTTTAAAAATAAACAAAGTTGAAGTATTTGCCTTTCTTGTCTTTGAAATCTCTGTGTTTTACAAGTTATCTAATTCTTTGTGGAATATTTGTCTTTTATTTTAGTCTTAATAAAATTCATCTATGGTATTTTACCCTCTTGATATTATTATTTTAAATAAAGATCCTTTTCCCTTTGTTGAAGAATAGCTAAAATACTACCTTTGATTTCCAAATGTACATAAGTTTATGCTTAAAATAAAATCAATCTATTTTTTACTATTTTCCAAGCAAGCATCTAGATCCACTATAAAAATTTGGTGTAATTTCCATACTTTTAATTTTTTCAATTTCAATTTCTTTAACCCTTTTCCCATAAATTCCCTAGTTTAGGATACAAGAGGATTAAAGAGAAAATTTCTTAAGGCTGATATTTTATTAGTTTGCATTAGATTTTAGTGAAATGAAGTTGGCCTTATTTGGAGTTTAACCTCAAATTTTTAAGGTCCTATAGCTTTGGATGTTTTTCCATTATTTCATTAGGCACTTGCATAACAAGCTACAAAATTAGGATAGTTACAATCCTATGTGATAAAAATATACATATACAAAAGGAGCAAAATTTTATAATTGTAGTAGGTCAAATAACTACATGTGGATTAATTTATCTCCTTGGAGTATTACATAAAAATAACTCGTAAATTATTGATGGGGGTGATTGTGGTTAGCTCAACCTATTACACTTTATCATTTTTTATAGGTTTATATTGTTAAAAATGCACTTAGGGTTTCAAGGTGAAGGAAGTTAATGTTTCAAGGTTACACATAACATCAAGGTTTGGAATCACACACACATATATATAGAGACAATAAATCATTATAGTATATTCATAGACTCAATTTTTATTAAATATCATTATTGACCACTATAGGTCAGTAGCAATAATTAATATTGTTCAAATCTAATGAAACCAACCCTATGTAGATAGAAACATAGTTTTAGGACCTAAAGAATCACATGCCTACTTCAGTTACTTTTACACTATCAAATTTGATTCATATTTATATATTTGGTTATAAAATCTAAGTACTTATCCATTTTTTTTATTTTCTATATTTAGCATATGCCACATGTTAAATTACTAAATCTATTTCAAGATTTTACAATCATATTCATGATTAAATTCCATGTTTAGTAATTTGGATTAACCTACTAGTTTATATTCTAATTTAGATTAAGTAATTCATCTTAATACAAATTATGGTAAAACACTTAAATTATCCAATAATTTTAGCAAATGTGACATAGGTAGAAGATGAGTACAAGATGATGGAATGATCATTGTAAAGAGGCCATAACATAGGAGGTTTAAGTAGGCATTTTTTTAATTTTCAAATTCATTTTGGTAAGCATCATCCCATTCAAGATTCACATTTATTTATGAAATAATTTATCGAATGAGTTTCATAAGTCAAATCAAGGATGAATCTCTAATTTTTCTTAAGCTTCCTAAGGAAGGTGTATATGTGGGGGATGGGTCATAGCTGAGGAATTTTCATAATATCTTTGGTATTGGAAGGATCCATGATAATATTTTATCTAGAGATTAGAAAAATCTAAACTATTGTAGGATGTAACACTATAGAAACACTTTTTTGGGTTGAGTTTGACATTTTATTTAATAAAATGCTCAAATATTATGTCTAGGTCATGAGGCTTATCTTCATGGTTCTTGGATTTTGATAGTAGATCATCCACACATGTTTCAACAATTTTGAGAATAAGACCATGAAAAATGTGGTTTATGGCATGTTAATAAGTTTTCCTAACATTTTTAAGTCTAAAAGGGATATTAACATAGAAATGTGTTCCCCAATTAGTATGGAATGTATTATTATGTTAATCATCAAGAGTGATGTGAATCTTATTATAACCCAAAAAAATATCCATGAGGGAATGCATCACATAACTGATTGTAGAATATACAATTGCATCAACATATGGTAATGGGATACTATCCTTATGACATGTTTTTTTTTTTATATTATGAAATTAAATACATATACAAATGACCATTGTAAATTTATGATCAATGCTAACTATGTTATAAACTCATTCAAAGTAATCTATTAGCTTTATGAACTTAGAATTAAAGAGCTTGATGATTTATTTGTGAAAATTTTTACAAAATTCTCATTTCTATTATTTTTGGGTAACATGTGATGCATTAGGATAATTGATAATATTATTATATGTTACAATAAATTACATATATTTCCTTATATGATTAAGTGAAATCTTTCTTGTTCTTTTCAAAGACAACATTAATTTTATTTGTCTCTTTAAGATAAATAAGATAAAATATAAGGACATGAGGAGGATCATATAGTGTCCCTTAATTAACCTCCTTAATATATTTTAATAGCATAGAATTTCTATCTTAGAATTAATATGGTGTATAAGGTAACGTAGAGAGATGATCATTGAGATAGAAACTAGTTAAAATGTTGTTAAAGTAAAAAAGGAGTGTTTTTAAATTGTCTAAGTTTATAATTTTTAGGGGAAAGTTGAGGTTCCCTCACATGAAAGAGATATAAAATAAATTCATCACTATTTAAAGTGGAAAAAGGTACATAATATTCAATTTCAACCTCTAAATTAACATATTTATTACCTTTGCTATCTCATTTTGCATGAGTCTATCTCACAAAATAGTTTTGGAATCTATGGTAATTTATGGATATAAAATATGTGTTTTGAATTTTTATTTATGGTATCTAATGTGTAAATAACATTATGATTATTTTTACTAGTTTTTAATTTAATAGTAGTGAAAAGTTATATGTTCGGTTGGGGTATTAAGGGTTTTGTTTGATTTTTTTGGGTTGTGTCATGGTAGATACAATCAAATTTATCTACATTTTCTTGAATTATATCATCTATCCAATACAATTAGATTTGTTTGAAATTATATTAAAGATATAATTAATGATACAATTATGTTTTTATGGTTCTTTTAATTGTATAGACCCATATGATATTTATGTAAGGTTATAAGATCTGAACTATATAATTTACAATGCAATTAGATTTGGATATGAGGTTTTCTTGAACCATAACAACCCAATTAGATGGGTTTTGAACTATATATTCCCAACTAATGAAGTCATATTTTTTATTAAATAATTTCTATAAGTGATATTTTTTAAGGTTTTTATTTAAAAAATGAGTCTTGTTGTAACACCCATATAGAATTTTATAATAGTGGATAATTAGGAGGTACATTTCCTTATATGTTTATGATTTATTCTTTGTTACTTGAATATAATTAAGGATAAATATCATAATAAATGTGTTTTAGGTTGACATCCTAGTTTAAACCATGTACTTAACTGAGATATTTTT
This sequence comes from Torreya grandis, assembly GCA_037957365.1. NCBI lineage: Eukaryota > Viridiplantae > Streptophyta > Pinopsida > Cupressales > Taxaceae > Torreya > Torreya grandis. The sequence continues at coordinate 3,134,892 of JARHVA010001666.1, read as the reverse complement.
ATAATTAAGCACATCCAAGTGTCTCAGTTGAGCTTGGGAAACAATATAAACTTCATCGTAAGATAGTAAAAAGGTTCATGTTTGGTTACGGTCTTGAGGGTTATCATTACAAGTATCCTTGGTAGATATATATAATTTATTAAAATATTAAGGAAATAGTAAGAGTTATTCTTATAAGATATTAGACATCATATAATCATTATATTCATAATATTATTACACTAAGGAAGATTCATTACCACTGCAAGGGGTTGGGTTGTCACTATTAGCTTTGATGAAAGAGGAGATTAATCTCTTGGAAAAAGAGATGGAGGAAGTCATTATAATATATATGGTGGTAATTTATTTGTACTCCAAGTTTTATAAATATTAATTGGTTTATCATCATTAGTTTTAATAATGGTGACTTGAATATTGGAATAAATGTTGATGAAATTGGGCAAGGGAGATTTATTGATGGTTTAAATTATAAAAATGTGAAATTGTGTCTTGGGATTTGGTAGTTTGATATCCCATGGCTTGGTTTCAACTTTGTGTTTTAAATAATAACATCAAGAATAAAATTTAGACATTGGTTATTGTTATAATCAATTTTACTCATGTAGTGAGTTTAAGTATGACTTAATAGTAGGTTATAAGAGAGTGTAAGATCAAGAATCATGAGTTTGGTGCACATGGTTTTGGGTCCTAGAGTGAGAGGAAGACAAATGAAACCAAGAGGATTTTGGTTGTTATTTTTAAATCCACAAGTAATTATTTTTTTCTTAATATATATAATGGAATAACCTATTATTTTACTAACCATAATGAAACTAAAAAAATTATACACTACTATTTTTCATCTTAATCTTTTACTAATGATATCTCTTGCAGGACTCATTAGTGAATCAATATTATTGATTGCACATCCTAAGGAGTGATCTATGAAATGGACATGTTTATCTTGTGGTAATTTTTGAAATATGTTTCTTTAATATCTAGTCATACCTACATCACTATCATCTTGGCCTCCTCTCAATATCTCCCCCTTTTTCATTCCTTGTATTGTTTTATTCATATATAAAAGCTCCCTATATTTTTTACCACATCATCACTACTGATAAAATTATTCATGTCATGTTTATCCCTATAATTATAATTTATTTATAATTTTTATTTGTATTCTTTATTATATTGTGACTGATGATATTGAAACGAATATCAACAAGATCATTCTAAGCTCAATATCTAAAGCATTAACAATAAAAGCATCACAAGAAGAGTTGTAAGAGATGTAAAGATGGCATGTAAAGACAAAGGTAATATCATATAGTATCCAAAAAATAAATTTTATATGTTATAAATGAGAATCCTTGCATATATATGAAAGGCTAAAAAATAAGTAAGTCAAACTAACCAATGTGGGGTAAATCCACAGAAGGACAAACTATGAAAAAGATAAAAACTATCTATAAAACCTAACAAATATGAGAACTAACTCTAACACCCCTTCAAGTGAAGGTAGGGGATACAAATAGACAAAAAATAATGTGGCATATCCGTATTATGAGTCTTGAAAACAAGGCTTGATCAGGTACTCATGTATAATATATCCATGAAATGGAGAAAGCAATAAAACCCATAGGAACAAAACTCCCCCCCACCCCCAACAAAAAAATAATTATGTAAAATAAGGAAAAGAAGGAAGGAAAGACTTCATGTGGAATCCCCCTAAGGAAAAATTACTTTTCCCCATGTGAAGATCAATACTATACATCTTTCATGGATGGAAAGGATGTAAATAACCAACTAAATAGGTGGTGAGATAGTCACAAAAATAGTATGTTCTTCCCATTAATGTACCTTCATCCTTAGTGTTATGAACAAGATGTACCCAAAACACATCATCTATATAAATATTGATTCTAGTAGGAGATAAAATACCCTATAGGAGTCTGAAAAGACCTCTATCAGTATAGCCCATAGAGTGAAGTATGCAAGATCCAAATCCAAGATTATGTTTCTCAAAGGAACCAAACATATAAGCAAGTGGATTGAAAGTGGGACAAACAACAAATGCAGTAGTAAGAGAAGAAATAAGTTTTAAATTAGAATGTAAAAAAAATAGGTTCCTCATGGAAATCACCATATAAATTCATATCATCACAAAAAAGAGGAGTAGGTTATAAAATAACGACAACTATGGAATAATAAATTTCAAATAATAAAGATGGTGAAGACAAATTTCTACAATAATTTTCAAGGTGACAAAAGAGATATAAGACTTTTTCTAAAATTCTATAAACTTATATGGTAGGAAATTTAGGACTATTATCTAACCATATAAAGTCTTAGATCTGAAAATTTAGATCAATACTAACTATGGTGAGAGAAAAACAAACTTGTGGTAAGTATTCACCAACATATCAATGAGAAAGTTTTTTAGTAGAAGGGCAATACAACTTGATATCTAGATATTCTAACAAATTGTAGAGGTAATAAAACTTATAGTTCTATGACCTTATGCTTTAAGATATATATTTTTTATGTATGTATGGCTTAAAACCATAAAAAAACATGCACAAATTACCTAAAAAGCTTCCAAAACAAACTTAAACATGGGTTTAACAACATAAGTACCTAATGTTAAAAATTAGGATCTTCATGGGCTGATCAATGGAAAAAAATAAATATATCTAATATCCATATAAGATACCTCCATTCCATTGACAAGAAATTTTGATAAATGGATAAATATTTACACTAGAAAACTCACAAATAGATGGTTACAATAGCTCTATCTATGATACCATGAAAGGAACATCAACAATATCATTTCAAGCCTGAGATTTGAATCATTATGATTTAACAATTTGGGTAATATTGGTGTAATATTCCTAATTTAGTTAAGGGATTTGAGTAGTAAAATCACGAAATAAATTGATAATACTTAATATACTAATTTGTGTAAATTAATTACAATTTAGACTTTTATAAAAATAGTAATGAGAGGGAAAAATAAAACATAGATAGAATATAGCTGATACAAATGAGAGAGGGTCTGATACTCATTGTCCAAGACTAGGACACTATCAAAAACTAAGATCTAAAATTGGTTTTTTGATTGGATAGGACCACCAGAAGTGGATAGGAGTGACACTAGTGCTATAGTCCACCTCTACCATTATTGTATTGAGGATCTGATCTTTCTGGGTTTTATTCACCAAGTTTATGTGACCCTATCCATAAATTTTTGATAATTAAGAGTCTATAGAGATCCTTTTAGAGTATATTTTCTGTTAAATCCCTATCTTCCATTATGATTTGACAAATTTTGAGTAAGAGAGGGGTTAGTGTGTGTAATATTTACTAGATATGTATCCACACCCTTTATGTGGGCACGTTGCCTATATACCAATACTCTGAAGAGGGATCCAGTCATGTTTAGTTCTCCCACTTGAAGTGATTTGTGCAATTTGAGTGTATGAATATGTAAAATGGTAAACTAGATGTGCTTGAGGTGTCTAAGGATTGGTGCAAGGATTTGAATAAGCTTATAAGTGTATTAGTTGGCTATATATAGAGAATAGGGAAGATTTATTTAGTAGTTTTCCTTGTATTCTTGCTTACTTGGTGATATTTTCTAACCCTTTCCAAATGATATTTCAATGGGATTTTATAGGGATCTATTGGTCATGGGTTGAATGTGCTCATGTTAGGTAAAAAAGGATAAGGATAGGGAACCAAAAATAACTAACCATTAAGGCTATAAATGGACTTGAAAAATAACATTGAAAGTAGATAAGAGTGGCACTGAAGCTATATTCCTAGTATGGCTCTATTATCCTATGCAAATGGAACTTGGGGGGATGAATCTATCATAGAAAAAGGAGTCTACCTCAGATAGGATCAAGTTTGGAAGGCTATAGATGATTAGGAATCAGTGAAAAGATGCCTATGAGGGTCATGAGAGAAAACAAGAGAGACCTAATGGTTAGGTGTGATTATCCATGCTCAAGTTACTAATTTTTATATTTTATATGACTACATTTCCCCCACTTTTTATTCTAGTGATGCAGTAAAGTGAAATGCTAGGATAAAGGAAAAATAGAAAGCATACCTTAACTTACCTATAAGTGTGAAGATCATGAAGCTATGTGATGCTAGGTGTGCATAAAGAGAGCATGTTGTAAAGTAAAAATATATAAAAGAAAAGAAAGAGTAGATATGTTCTTATTATATACACTATATCTAAAATAAGAATGTACAAAGTTGGGTAAGAGAGAGATAGAGGAAAAAAAAAGAATGAATACACCTCACTAGGTACATAGACCAATAAAAAACTTGTTATGATGCTAAGTGATACTGAGTAATGTTGAGTAATGTTGGATGATGTTATACTAAAAGTAATACCATGAATGTTGCTAAGTGCTCAATTCTTTAGAAGTGGATCAAGAATGCAAAGGTTGGCCCTTTGGCTCCATCATCACCCACTAATTGAATCTAGGTAGTCATGAATATTATAATAAATGTTTAGATTATGTGTTCAATCCCTCTGAATAGGTGGCTCAAGAATACAAAGGCTAGTCAATCCTTTGGTTCCTTCATTTCCCCATGAAGTGAAGCTATGAATTAATATTAGTATAAAATGCATGTCATATGATATGTATATTAAAGCCCATGAATGTAATATGATATCAAAATGTTGGTTTGGATAGTTGAATGTATGATAGAAAATAGGCCACTCTTAGACACTCTTAAAGATGGAGATTAGGATTATATGAAAGCCACTCTAAAACTAGTGCACTAGGCTTGTATGAAATCCACTCTAAAAGGTGAAGTTTAGGATTATATGAAATCCACTATAAAATGATTCCAAACTCTTGTAGATGTAATAATGCATGCAACTATTTAGAATGCATATGTAATGTTTAACTCAAAAAGAAAAGAAAAAAATGTGCCACACATAGTACCCCTAATCACTAGTGTCTGGAACACGGATTATGATTTGGAATCTATACCAACTACCATATATAAAAATATAAGTGAGATCCATCATGTTGTACATTATTTTGCCTATATATAGATTCTTTCAACAAAAGTGTACTAAAAACTATTGATTTTGAACTAGTCTGGTTGTGCAAAACTATAGCTAAGCTGGCTTTTTTGCTTACTTCTAGAAAGTCTGATTGTTATACTATTTGGACAAGAGCACTAAAAATTGATATTAATGGCATTGTAATTATATTCCAAGTTAGGTGTTGTTATCCTAGGCCAAATTTGGTAATTGTTCTAACATTTCATTATCTGTCTGGTCTATTCTGACTAGTTTGATGTCTGCTTTCTATTCTAGGTGTTCTAAATGTTACCTTTTTACCATTAAGAGCTTTGATATTTGTGATAAAATCCCATATTTTCCCCCCTCTTATAAGGGTAGGAATGAAACCATATAATGATTACCTTAGAATAAATATCTATGCAAGTGTGTTATGGTACAAAGATACATGATATAGAATTGATAATTTACAATATATCTCAAAATATAACATGATTTTTATTGAGAGATTGTTAGATCAATATGGTTATGCCTAAATGGATATAACAATTTAATAACATGTGTAATATACTGAACTATAAATGAAAGTCTACTTAACTTTTATTTGTTAATTGGTATCTAGTAGCTATCATGGAGGGATGGCGCATGATGTCCATCATCACATCTAAGAAAGAAAGAATAATGCATGATGTGGTTCATGGCATTACAAATAATGGAAAAAAAACACATAAGGTAAGAAGCAAGAAGCATACAAGGGTGACTGAGGGGCCAAGAAAATAAGGGACATGGATGCATGCAATTCAAATTAGAAATTAAGTATACAAGGAATGTTTAAATGCCACATACACATATAATTGAAACAATAAAGGTTGGCATGGAAGCCATAATCACATAGATGAATACATGCAAAGGACATTGGCAAATGTCTTAAGGAACACACAATACATATAGCCAAAGGAAATTGGTAAATATCTTAAGGTAAATACAAGAGGAAATTAGGAACTAAGAAATGCAATCTTATCTAGCTATGCAAAGCAAGAAAGGAAATCATGTAATAACTAGAAATACAATTGCATCTAACTAATCAAAGAAAGAGGGAAAGTATGCAAGACATGTTAAAAGACTACACATATACTAATAAATACACAAGTGTTATATACTAGTGAGATGTTGATATAGTAATCTATGTAAGCAAGTAAATAATGTGCATCAACATGATAACTAGAGTGCATGGTGTAGGAATGACATAACCTAGATGGTGTAGTCATGTAGAAGATACCCCTAATAGGTATGTTATCAATATATGTCTCGATGTAGATGTAAGATGCCCCCTAAATGGGTAGGGTGAATCAATTAAAGAGATACATGTCATGATGAGTCTTATCAGAGAATCCCTATACTGGTGTCTTATATCAAGGAGAGGAATTGTGCATGACTATGAAACATGTTGAAAATGTTGAGATTGTGGTTCTGAAAGCTATGTATGTTGTAAATGTTTTGAAATATTTTAAGTAGAAACCAATTGTGTAGTTCCCCTATAACTCTAAGAAGTGGATGTAGTTGTAATTATCTTAGGGGCCCATCTAGTAGTAGGAGAAGCTATCTAAACATGTGGTCTATGAGTAGATGTATGATATCTCAATGATACTACCCTAGGGGTGAATAATGTAGCTAGAAGTTATCTATAATCTTAAATTTGTGGAGGTATATGAACTCTTTATCATCATGATGGATGCCTCAACTATGTTTGAATAAAAATTAGATGAAAAACTATAACTGGAGGAGAAACTAGAACTGGAGGTTGAACTAAAACTAGTGACTACAAAGTGGAAGATGGATCTAAAGTGGGGAGTGATAACTCATATGGAACTCCACCAACTATAAAAACTTGATTAACATGAATGAATTTCATGCATCTATGAACTATAGAAGGTACTTCTCAAAGTTTCTAGATCCATGGTCAAACAAGTAACATATCAAAAACTCCTACACTAGGAACTATAGTGAATGGTGTGGCCATGTGTGTTGGGCCAACCTATAGAGGAAGTAAAATATCACACAATGAATTCTATATGTGCCCACTGAATCCACTAGTAACTATATCCATCAAGGTAATATCCTACTCTGAATATCCTAAATGTTGTAATAATGTCATAGTGCACATGTTCACACTAGATCCATTATCTATGAGAACACTATGAATAGGATGATTATGGATGTAAGCTCTAATAAAGAGTGTATGATAATTTGAATCATTTGTGATGATATCCTACTCTTAGAATGAGATTGAAGGTCTACCTAAAACTCTAGAATTTCATACACCAATCATGTTACTCAAAAAATGTGTCTCAATTGAAGGTGCCTTGTATGTATCTAGTGGTGGATGTGCATGATATGCATGGTGAACCCTTGATGTGTCCCATGTCTCTTGTTTAGAATGTTTTGGAAAGGGATCTGAGAATATTTTTCAAAGATTTATCCTATGTTTGCTTTACATGAGGAGGCTCAACTGAAGTGACAAAATCAAAATGATTACCATCTATCAAATCATGTATCTTATGTCTCAAACTAGTGCATATATTTTTTATATGGCTTGGTACCCTATGAAACTCAAAAAATTCATGTTTATTATATCCTTGTGGAAGAGGCTTTATTGGGTCAACTTCTTCAATAAGAGAGAGAGATATGATGTTACATTTCAATAGCTCTTGTAAAACTCTGGTTGGAGAAACTAGTTCATTGATAAAAGTTCATCAAGGAGGTGTTGATAAAACAATTCACGGAGGTGGCTAAAAAGCTACGTTAATTGTTAGTTGATTCTAACTCTTGTTATCATTGACCTTGACTTTGTATGGGACTTTACTGTTACTCTTATTTGTTGTTTTCAAGATTCTTGTATACTTGAGTTTACCCATTGAAATTAGTTTGACTTCTCATTAATTTAGTTTGTAACACAATTTAGTGAAGGAAAAGAATCTTTTAAACATGATAGATTCATGCAAATCTGGTAGAAGACTCTATTTAAAGATATCTTGTAACTCTTAATCAACCATGGGACTAGTCATCTTATCCAAAATAGTCTTATATCAGAGAACATAATCTATGAGGTACTCATTTGACCTTTGTTTTTATTGTGCAACTTAGACATATGAAACCTTATGACCAATGTTAATGCTAAAATGAGCTAGGAACATGTTGTCTAAATGATTGAATGCATTGATCAACTGATTTGATAGATTATAGAACCATTGTAAAGCATAATCCTTTAAGATACATGGAAATAACCTGGTAAGTATCCAGTCATTGGGTACATATTCCAAGTATGCTACATGAAAATATATCCAATGTGTCTCCAGATCACCCTTTCCATCATATAACATAAGCTTAGATTGAATAAAACTTTATGGCAAATTTGTAGAAGCAATGTGATGTACTAATGGTGTATGTAATAGAGCAAAAAAATACAAAGACTATGTAGGTCTAGAGTCACCTTGATCAAGATGTATAACCTTGGATTGAATATATTTTATCTCTTACACAAAGGCTACCACATCAAAAGACATAGATGTACTAGCTATAGTTGGTGGCATAGAGGTAGGTTGGGCTATTATAGGAGGTTGTTGAGACATAGTTTCCCCTGTAGTGTCATTTATAACTAGTTTATATGTGGTTTGAGAAGATTGACCATAGTTTACTCTTTTATATTATTCTTGTAGTATTTTAATGATGAAATATTTCATTTTAGGGTGTTTAGCTAGGATTTATTGAAGTTCCCTTTTATTGATTTCATCAAAATTGGTGTATTGTGCCATTGTTAAAGTAGGAAAACAATTTGAGATTTTATTGATTTTTTTATAATAATTTGTAATTGACAATGTGCCAAGAAATGAAAGTAATGATTATAGGTAATGTAAAGTCCTAAAAATAGTTAACTATAAATTTAGAAAAAGGATATGAAACTCAAACATGTAAGGTGATCCTTAAATAAGAAAATAGGAACTAGTATATGCAACTAGGGTTTGAAAGATAATTATTTGAACAATTTACTATGAAATTTTGAGATTGAAAAGTGAATTTTTTATTTATATATGCAAGTAAAAAATTATAAATTTATTGGAAAATTTGTTATTTAAAGAGACCTAGTATATTCCACTAGGGTTTTGAATTTTTTGTTTTTTGAAAATTAGTATTGAATTTTAAAATATGAATGTATTTTTTAATTTAAATATGCTAGTAAAAATTCAAAAAATGGTTGGAATATTATTGGCAAAATACTGGGACCTAATAAAGGCAATTAGGGTTGTGAAAAAAAATGTTTTAAAAAATTTGCTATTGAATTTTTAAATTTTAAGTGAATTTTTTATTTAAATATGCAACTAAAAATTCATAAAATTATTAGAAAATTATTATGAAAATACTGGGACCTAGTATGGGCAAGTAGGGTTTGAAACAGATTTATTTTAAAATTAATATAAAATTTTATAATTTAATTTTAATTTTTTATTTTATTATGTAGGTAAAAAATTAAAAAATTGGAAAAAATAGTAGGAAATTTACCCTAAAGTGTTGAGGGTTTTTATGCGCAAACAAAGTAATTGGGGTTCACCAAATAATTTAACAATTTTGGGAATATTGGTGTATTATTCCTAATTTAGTTAAGGGGTCTAAGTAGTAAAATTAGTAAATAAATAGACAATATTTAAGCTACTTATTTTTTCAAATTATTTACAATTTAAACTTTTTTTAAAATAGTAATGAGAGGGAGAAAATCAAACTTAGCAAGAAATTGACTGATATGACTGAGACAGGGCCTAAAACTCACTATGTAAGACTGGGACACTATCATCAATTGAGATCTAAACTTAATTTTTTGATTTAATATGAGCACTAAAAGTGAATAGGAGTGACACTAGTGTTTTACTCTTCCTCTACCATTATTTTCTTGAGGATCTAAGATATCTAGGTTTTGTTCACTAGGTCTGTGTGACCCTATGCATGAAGTTTTAGTAGCTAAAATTCTATATAGATCCTTGTATATCAGAATTTCTATTAAAACCTTATCTTCCATTATGATTTGACTAATTTTGAGTAAGGGGGGTTAGTGTATAATATTCACTGGACGTGGATTCACACCCCTTGTGTGGGTGCATTGCCATATACCAATACTCTGAAGAGGGATCAAGTCATATGTATTTCTCCCACATGATGTGGTTTGTGAAATTGAGTGTATGAATTTGAAAAATGATAAACTAGATGTTCTTAAGGTGGCTAAGGACTGGTGTAAGGATTTGAATAAGCTCGTAAGTGTATTGGCTAGCTATATGCAGAGAACAGGGAAGATTGCTTGGGTATTCTTGCTTGTATTCTTGATTGCTTAGTGACATTTTATAACCCTTTCCAAATGATCTTTTAATGTGATTTTATAGGGATCTATTAGTCATGGGCTGAATATTTTCACATTAGGCCCATAAGGATAAGGATAGGGAACTAAAAGGAATTGACCATTAGGGTTAGAAATGGACTAGGATAATATCATTAAAAGTGGATAGGAGTGGCACTAGCACTATATTCCTAGTGTGGTGCTATTTTATTGAGTAGATGGGACCTAGGCATATCGATATGTCATGGATAAAGGAGTCTGACTGAGTTGGGATCAAGTATGGAAGGTTATGAATGACTAAGAATCAATGAAAAGATGCATACGAGGGTGATGAGAGAAAGCAAGAGGGACCTAAGGGTTGGGTGCCATTAGCCACACCCAAGTTACTATTTTTTGAATTTTATATGACTACACATTAACAAAAAAAACATCATAATAAGAGTTATAAGCAATGAAAAGATGATATGCAAAGATAAAGGAACTATCATATAATATCCATAAAATAACTTATATATGTTAAAAATGAGAAGCCTTTTGTATATAGGCAAGGAAAAATAAGAAGTAAGTCAAATTTACTAATGTGGGATAAACTCACAAAATGGAAAACTATGAAAAAGATAAAAACTATCTATAGAACCTCGCAAACATGAGAACCAACTCTAACATATATATTATTGTGTTAATTGGTATAATTATTTTATATCGATTAGAAGTCATACCATTATCTTGTATTAATAAGTGATTTATAGGTTTGGATACATACATGTGTGTGTGTGTGTGTGTGTGTGTGGGTCATACATATAAAATCAAACAAAACTAACCCTCATTTCTTCCTGCACTCATATTTATTCCTTTAACTAGTAGGAGGAATTAGTGGATAATGTCTTAATCTTATAAATTTCAAGTCTTTCTCAAGGCATTTGAAGTTATATAAGAGGGATTGAAACAAAGGAGATTCCCTTAGTATTTGGAGTCCTAAAATAAAGAATCTTATATCTTCATCCTTTATATTTGAATACTTCACCTATAATAGCTCTTGTAAATTTCCACTAGAGCTAAGGGGGATATTCTATTAAGCATGAAATATACTTAGAGGGGGGTGAATCAGTATATTATATATCTTTCTACTTAATCTTATTTCTTTTATTTAACCACTTAATCACACATTCAAGATATGTAATAAAACTAAAACAATAATTTGCACCACATGAGAGAGAGAGAGAGAGAGAGAGAGAGAGAGAGAGAGAGAGAGAGAGAGAGAGAGAGAGAGAGAGAGAGTGGATTTTTATGTGGAAACACAAAGTGGAAAAAACATAGAGAACAATCTCAAGTTTATGAATGAGAAGTAACTCAAAATATAAAGTTTTAAAGCACCAACTTATAGGAGCACCAACCCCTTTGCCAAGTACCAAAACAAAAACTATTTGTGAGCACTAACCCATAGGAGCACCAACCCCTTGCAAAGATTTGTGAGCAATAACCCATAGGAGTACCAACCCCTCTTGTGTATAAAACACAACTATCTCTCAATTTCTCTTACTCAACAAATGATAGAACTCTACAATATCTCCTACTTTTCTCTCTCCAAAAATAAATATAAACCATGTAATCTCTTGCATATTAAAAATGGCTTCTCAAGCCTTTATTTATATCTTTCCAAATGACCTTTATCATTCACCCTTTGTGACACTTCAATCCTCATGGAAAATGGTGCCAAACTTGCATGACCCTTTGTATCCTTGCATTTGAAAAGTCATATGGTGACCCTTCCTAAGCAAAATCATCATTTCCTCTTTTATATTTATCTTGGTGACCTTTTGTATTCATTAAAGTGTCCCTTCTTGGAAAAATGTGCCATACCTCTTTTGTCTTCACATGGTGACTCTTAGAATTCATCAAGATGACTCTTCATGAGAAAATTCATCCCATTACTCTTTCATATTTTACCCCATGGCTCTTTGACTTCTCCATGGGCCCTCTTTTGACTTATATGCAACCAAAAATATATTCATTAATATTAAATAAATATTAACACATAGCCAAGATATGAATATTAAAAACACCATTAAATGCAATGGGGCCTTAATCACCAATAATGCTAGACCTTTGACATCAATAACAATATTTCAAATAATCTCCCCCTTTGTCATTGATGGAAACCTCAAATTGAAACTACCACATCCTAAAACGTACACATACTACCATCTAAAAAACATACAATAACTCCCCCTTACTATATCAACCTATACCTATTCCGTATACCTATTTCTATACCTATACCTATTATTCTCCCCCTTCGACATCAATGGAAAAGGGCCTACCTAGAGCTAACACTTAGCTCCCCCTCTATTGATGTTGAACCTCAATGGCAGGAAGTAAAAGAAGTTACTCCCAACTTCTCTTATAGATAGTCAAATGTGTATTTTGGTAGTGCCTTTGTGAAAATATCTATAATCTACTCTATAGTACTGATATACTCCATCTTATCCTATTGATCTACAACTTACTCTCTCAATAAGTGATATCTAATGGGAATATGTTTTGTTCTTGAATGCATCACTAGATTCTTTGAAATATTAATAGCACTTGTGTTATCACAAAAAATAGAAATATGTTTATCATACTTTACCTTGATATCTTACAAAATTTTCTTCATCCAAATCACTTGAGTACAACACAATACCACTATAATATATTCTACTTCAGCTTTGGAAAGTGATATTTAATTCTACTTCTTGCTTAGCCATGATACTAAGCTATCACCAAGGAAGAAAGATCCTCCACTTAGACTCTTTTTGTCATCCAAGCACCCTACCCAATCTGAATCTCTATAAGAAACCAAAGTGAAATCTTTGCCTATGGGATACCATAATCCATAATCTAATTTCCCCTTCATATATCTAAATATTCTCTTCACCAACTAAACATGACTATCTTTTGGAGTTGACTGATATCTTACACCATACCTACTACATGCATGATGTCTAGACTCGATGTTGTTAAATATAAAATACTACCAATCATAGATATATACAACTATTGATCTATAATAGGTGAATTTTCATCCTTTTTCACCTTATTTCCTATACACATTGGTGTGCCAACTAGTGTACAATCCTCAAAACCAAATTTCTTCAACATTTCCTTGGCATATTTACTTTGAGATATGAAAATTCCTTTATCTAACTGAAATATTTACAATCCTAAGAAAAATGACAATTCTCCAAGCATATACATCTAAAATTATTTTCTCATATTATCAAAAAATTAATTTCTCATCTTTTCAATATATCCTCCAAAAATGATGTCATCAACATATAATATAACAATTAATTGATTATCACCTTCTGTTTTGATGTAGAGATTACTATCAACAAATCTTCTCTTCAAACCTTGATCTTATAGGTACTTATAAAGTCTTACATACCAAGCTATGGGAGCTTATTTCAATCCATATAATTCTTTATTCAATCTACATATATGGCTACTAATATTTGAGAGAATAAATCCCTCAAGCTTCTCAATGTAGATCTCTTCTTCTAGATTCCCGTTCAGAAAGATAGATTTGACATCCATCTAAAACACTTAGAAATTTTTAAACACTGCATATGTAAGAAACATTCTAATAGCCTCTAACCTTGCCACTAGTGAAATTTTTTATTCAAAATCTATTCCCTCAATCTAAGCATATCCTTTACATACTAATCTTGCTTTATTTCTAGTCACTTCTCCATTTTCATTCAAATTATTTCTATAAAACCATTTTGTTCCTATCACATTGTGATCTTTTTGTCTGGGCACTAATTCCCAAGTATCATTATTTTTCTATATGATTTAATTCTTCATCCATAGCCTTAACCCAACGCTTATCATGTCTAGCTTCTAAAAAAATTCTAGGCTGAATTTTGGATAACAAAGAGAACTTAACTTGATCAAATTCACTTACCATCTTTCTTTTGTAATGAATTCCTTCATTTATGTCCCTAATTATGTCACTTTCATTATGATTTCTCTAAACATATTTGGATGTATTTTTTGTGTCCTTTTTTTTTTTCTTGTCTTCATCTGATTCTTCAAAATCTTCTTCTTCAATGATTTCAGGAATGTCTATAGGATCACTAATTTTTTGTGTTCCATCTTATTTTATCTTAACACTTCAAATTTCAACAATTTTCTTGGGTTTTTTATTATAACATTTATAATCTTTACTATTGCAATAATAACTAATAAATATACCTTCATCTACTTTGGATTCAAAATTACCAAGTTTTTCATTGGTTTTCTTTATGAAGCATTTGTTGTCAAAAACTCTAAAATAATCAAATGTTGTTGGTTTGTCTTTCCATAGATCATAAGGAGTATTATCACTATTGAATCTCAATAATACTCTATTATAAATATACACTACTATAGCAACTACCTATCTTCAATATTTATCTGTTATCTTAGATTCATTTAGCATTATAGTCACCATCTCCTGAACTATTCTATTTTTTCATTTAACTAATCTATTTTGTTGTGGAGTTCTAGCTAATGAATAATATCTCTTTATTCCATGGTCTTCACAAAAATTAATAATTTGATCTGACATGAATTCACCTCCTCCATCTAATCTTAGACACTTAATATTCAAATTGGTTTCATTCTCAATTAATGTTTTGAATACTTTGAAATGTTTGAAAGCTTCTGATTTTTTCTTTAAAAACATTACCCAAGTCATACGTGAAAAATCATCAATAAGCAACATGAAATATTTCTCAAATTGATAACTTTGAGTTATCATAGGTCCACATAGATCAGTGTGAACAAGCTTTAGCATCTGAGTGCTTGAGTACTCTTTTGTTATAAACTGCCTTCTACCCTGCTTCCCATGCTGACAAGGTTCACAAAGCATGTTAGATGGATTTGTAATCTTTGGAAGATTTTTGGCTGCATGCTTCTTGTTGATGTTAACAAGATTGTTAAAATTTATGTGCCCCATTATCCTGTGCCATATCCAACTTTCTTCAATCTGATTCAAACAACATCTTTGACCTTTGATGTCTATTATCATATACAAATTATTGCCTATTCTCTGAGCATCTCCAACCAACACATCTGAATATTTTCTTCTAATTTCACAACTTTTTGCATAAAAATTTAGTGTGTGACCCTAATCACACATTTGACTTACACTCAAAATATTGTGTTTAAGATCTTCTACATACAAAACATTTTTAGTTTTAGTTCTACCATTAGCCAAACTTAGTGTACCTTTTCTAGTGATTCTGGTAGTAGTATTGTCTCCAAATTTCACTATGCCACCATTGATATTCTTCAATGTTATGTACTTATTATTGTATCCTATCATGTTCCTCAAACATCCACTATCAATGAACCATATCTTTTCTTCATTTCTTGCATGCAAAGCTATTTGCACCAACATAGAGTTTTTAGGTTGTTTCTTTTGCCATGAACCTGTCTAAACTTTCTTCTTGATGAATGGAGCCTTGAAACTCTAGTACTTCTTTAATGACTCGAACATGCTTCTATAATACCAATATATGTGTCTAAAGTTGTTTCAATTCTAACATATTATGTCCTCTTCATTAAATATTGATAGAGGAGCAAAAGAGTTGTGGTTTCTACTTGACTCTGTATGAATTTCCTTCTCCTTATTTTTGAAATTATTAGCCCTTTTTTGACATTCTATTTTCTTATGACCACATATATTAAAATAAAAATATTAACCATAACAATATGACCTATTTTTCTATCTCTAACTTGACTGACTTTTTTAGATCTATTCCCTTTATCCTTCTTTTTTTTTAGATGTCCTCTATATTCTTAACTTCTTCCCTTTAATTTCTTTTTTTGTAAGAGCTTCAACATAGCTCTTTCCTTTTTTCTTGTCTATGAAAGTAGTGACCTCCTCTTTCTCTTTTCAAAATCTAATACCTATCTTATATGACATTGATTTTTGATTTTCTAATATCTTATTCAACATATAAGTGTTATTCTCAAATTTTGAATCATTGGATAATCTATCATTAATTACTTTATTTGTTTTCTCAAGATGTAATTTTAAAGAAGCAATTTAAATAACATACCTTTCAAATTATTTAATTAATATTTACAATTGTGCCATTAGATCTTCTTGATTCTTCTTAGCTTCTTTAAAGTGTGCTTGTAGATCTTCAATTATTTCCTTTGACTTCTATTTGTTTTCTTTGATCTAGAAATTTAATCTTCGATTCTTATTTTCAAGAGATTTTAACTCTTATAAGGCAAAAATTAGTTCTCCTTATAGATTAACTTTGGCTTCATCCTATTCTTCTTCGTGATCATCTATAATTTTGCTTATGGAGGCATCTTCATGTATGGCCATGAATATAATCTCTTCTTCTGAATCATTGACTCCACTATTTTTGATTGAGCTAGGATCTTTAGAATACAAACTCTTCTTCTTGAATCCCTTCTTGAATTTACCTTTGAAATTATTCTTGTATGTATACTTTCCTTCTTCATTGTCATCATTACCCTTATTTGGAAATTTAGCTCAAAATGTCCAATCTTTCCATAATTAAAATAGTTAAAAGGTAATTTTCCTTGATATTTACCTATGCCCTTTTTCAGTTTGCAAATGAATAGAGATCCATTGTCATCTTCATCATCCCTAGAACTATCACTTGATTCTTGAATCCTAGCCTTCTCTTTCTTTGATGTCTTGAAAGCAGCTTCTCTTTTTGAGGATTTATCTTGTTCAATTTGCATCTCATATGCTGTAACAATACCATGAAGCTCATCCATCTTTAGCTTGGCTAATTTTTTCATCTCTTCAATTACCAAAACTTTTGCATCATATCTCAATGGTAGAGATCTCAAAATTTTTTGAACCACAGTTGATTCTTCTAAATTTTGTCTAAGACCTTGAATATAATTAACTATTTGATCAACCTACAAAAGATAACTTGCTATATTTTCTTCTTCTTCCATCTTCAAACTCTCAAACTATCTTATAAAATTCTAAAGCTTAGCTTGCTGAACCTTTCCATAACCTTTGTAAATATTCTTAATTTTTACCCAAGTTTCATGAGTATATTTACATTGCATAGCTTTAAATAATTCTTATTCACATAAACCACATAAAATAACATTTAAATCTTTATCATTATTTTCAGTTTCCTTCTTTTTTGTCAGAGTAGTTATAAGTGTCTATGGATCTTCATATTCCTCTACCACTACTTGCCATATGTCGAATCCAAGGGCCATCAAACAAGTCCTCATCTTTATGCTCCAAAAAATATAATTCATCCCATCAAACAAAGGTGCCTTATTTATATAAAATCTTTCATGTGATCCAGCCATCATGCTTTCCTGATTTACCTTTAAGCTATAAAACTTTTTCAAAAGGAACCTGCTCTGATACCAATTGTTAAGGAAAAAATATATTGAGAGGGTGGGGTTGAATCACTATATAATATATATTTTTACTTAATCCAATTTCTTTTCTTTAACCACTTGATCATACATTCAAGATATGTAATAAAATTAAAACAATAATTTGTACCACACAAGAGAGAGAGAGAGAGAGAGAGAGAGAGAGAGAGAGAGAGAGAGAGAGAGAGAGAGAGAGAGAGAGAGAGAGAGAGAGAGAGAGAGAGAGAGAGAGAGAGAGAGAGAGAGAGAAGAGAGAGCATATTTTTACGTGAAAACCGAAAGTGGGAAAAACCATGGAGAAAAATATCAAGTATATGAATGAGCACCAACTCAAAATAAAAAAAATTTAAGCACCAACTTGTAGGAGCACCAACCCATAGGATCACCAACTCCTCTTGTGTATAAAATACAACTATCTCGCAATGTTGCTTATTCAACAAATGATAGAACTCTACAATATCTCCTACTTTTCTCTCTTTGAAAACAAATACAAACCATGTACTCTCTTTCATATTACAAATGTCTTCTCAAGCCTTTATTTATAGCTTTCCAAATGACCTTTGGCATTCACCCTTTGTGACACATCAATACTTATGGAAAATGGTGCCAAACTTGCATGACCCTTCATATCCTTGCTTTTGAAAAGTCATATGGTGACCCTTCATAAGCAAAAGCATCCTTTCCTTTGTTGTCTTTATCTTGGTAAATTTTCATATTCCTTAAAGTGTCCCTTCATCAAAAAATGTGCCATACCTCTTTTGTATTCACATGGTGACTCTTGAAATTTCTCAAGATGACTCTTCATGAGAAAATTCATCCCATTCCTCTTTCATCTTTTACCCCATGACTATTTGACTTCTCCATGGGGCCTCTTTTGACATATAAGCAACCAAAAATATATTCATTAATATTAAATAAATATTAACACACATTAGCCAAGATATTAATAGTAAAAATACCATTAAATGTAATAGGGCCTTTATAACTAATAATGCTAGACCTTTGACATCAATGACAATATTTATAACATATTGATGGACCAATAGTTCAACCTAAGTAAATTATATCTATCCCTAATTTATTTCCTTTAATTGAATTAGTATGTATATATGTTATAATTATTACTAGAGTATTACATATTTTTTGTCTCCTTTCCTCACCTAGGTTTCCTTTATGTCTAAATTTGGGGTATACCAATCATAATTTAGGTCCTTGTCTAGGCTACATTTCCATAGACTCTAGCTAAAATCAACCATTTAGAATGTATATCTTATTTAGTCTATTTTATTTACCATGTTGGATCTAGGATACCATTATTAATCAATCTATTTCATGTGGTTTCCTTAATTTATCATTTATACCTCTTTTACATCCCTTTATTTTACACCATTGTTATACATTCTTGACACCTAGTTAGACCCAATATCACATGTCTTAGGCATAATATTTGTAACCATATACTATATCTATAGTTATTTACACCCCATGGTTACATCACTTTATTTACACATATCCATTTCTATTTTGGTATTATACTTATATCCTAATCTATAGGGAAAAAAGGATCATTACCTTTATCATCCTATCCTACATACATTTTGGTGAACCTGATATGAATCTTATCCCACCATTGGATAGGGTGTATATGTCTATAAAATTTATAATTTTTCCATTATTCTACAATCATGTCATCCCATATGGTTTCAATCAATTAATAAAACTAATTCATCAAATATATAATTTATATCATCACATCAACCCTTACCCTAGAAGGAAGTCTCAAAATACTTCCTCTAGATATTAAAACTTATAATCATGGTTTAATATCTAATATACAATATTATTATTTATAATATGGTTTAATATTATCTAGATGGTATTCTCAATCACAAAATAATTAATGAATCTTGCAACACAAATCCTATGTCAATAATAAGAATACTAATCAATCCCCCAATTAGTGGAATGTAATGCAACATGATTTCCAATACACCTCCTCCTAATACTAAAATTCAAATAAACACCAGGGATGTAAATCCTCCCCCTATTAATACTTCT
>JARHVA010001666.1:2992500-3110000 GCA_037957365.1 Torreya grandis | reverse complement strand
ATAGGGTAGATGATTATAATATTTGCCTATATGATATTGTATTAGTAGATGTTTTATGCTTTCAAAAGTATATGTGTATATTTTTGTATTTTTTCATAGCATTGGATGGATGAGGTGTGGTCATTTCACATTGGGTACATTCCATTGTTTAGGACATTTAGGAGCATGAGAATATGTATTCTTGGGGTTGCACTAAACTTTCCCCTTTGTATAGAGATTTGTATTATTTCACCCATGAATATTATAACATATGTGTTGGATCAATGACTTTATTTCACATATATGAATATGATCATATCTCAGTGGTTCACCCCTTAGGCATGTTGTATGTGGAGTTGGATCACACACATATGTTTTAACTTAGGTGGATTAGTATTTTATGTATCACTAGAAGGATTAATATGGATTTTTATGTATTATTTGATCATTTGACACAAAATATAATTATTTCTAGATATCCTATAGAGATTTTATGGGATGACCTAAGGATAACCTATAAATACATTAGATAAAGGTTAGTTTTTGGTTCCATGACATATGTCTTGGATTATATGAAAAAATTACTATGTAGTTTAGTTTTATATAGAGAGTTATCACAATACCATTGGCTTGAACACACATGCATAGAGCTTATAAATGTCCTAATGAGATGGGTTGACCAAGTATTATAGAGTTATCACTAATTTCATAAAGAGAGGTGGATCCACTTATTATTATTATTATTATTATTATTATTATTATTATTATTATTATTATTATTAATGTATATGATTCAAAGTTAAGATGATGTAAGGTATACTTCAAGTTACACATAGTGGTGGGGACAAGGTCGATGGGAAATATTATTTCATATTGTTATAGAGGTAGTTGAGTTTGGTGTAAAGGCACATACTAACATGGATATGGATCGAGATGGTAGAGAAGGACAAGAATATACATAATATAATTAACCCCACATGGATATATATATATGTATATAGATGTATTTTTAATATTGTTATTATTTTTTCATGTTTTATTTATTTATCATTAATTCTTTACAATATGACATTTCTTTTGTAGTTGATGATTAATAGACCACCATTATTTAGATTTCACTTTGAGTGATTTTAATGCATATTATTGATGATGTAGTGTCAGGTAGGATCTTAGATTGAGATGATGATATAGTTAGAACTCATGCTTCAATTTTTATTATGTTATGATGGCCATTATTTTGAATGTGATTATTAATAGTGTTTGTGTGTTTAACCCTAATTTTGTTAAGGATCCAAATTGGTTAGATAGGTTTAAGGATATAAAAATAATAAGGCACATGGGTGAATATCAAATCTACAATAGGCCAATTAATGTGTTACACTCAGACATACCATATGTTAAATTTATTAAACTAAGATTAACTATAAATGGAAAGTAAAACTATGATAGATATAGAAATGACACAAAAAAGGTACCTAGTTGTCTCTTATGCTAACATAGTGTTATAACTAAAATATGTTGAAAGTAGGTAAGAATATAGTTATGTAACATTTTTCAAATTCTATATCTGGTGTCTCTAGATCTATGGATAGTTACATCAGCCCTAGATGGTTACATTGACACTATTATCAGAGTTCAACACTAGTGTCATGTAAATAATATTTGGTGAAATAGTATGAAACCGCCTAGATGCTTCTAGGTTTGGATTCACCTTTACTCTGGTGCATTTAGATTTGGGTCATTGACTATCACTCCTAGTGAAATGGAAAAACCATGGCTTTCCGTCTTTAATGCAACCTTGGTGAAAATGGATCAATAGTACATATTTTTGAGTTGACCCAAAATGACCCCATTGTCAAAGGGGACTACTTACATATACAGTACTCTATAAGAGGGCCTCAAACTCATGTAGTTATCCCATATGGGCTAGCTTGTGTGTGAATCATGTAATGTGTGTAAATAAATTATAATAGTGGCCTATCTTATAACTTGGAAAATAAGACTTTATGACTACTCTTTTTATTACTTCAGACCTATAGTTGGGTTTTTCCTTCAACTTATATCAGAATAGGGAATAATAGGAAAGCTTTTGATAATTTTAATTATTATTTTATGTTGTTTTTATTTGATTACTAGGTGAAGAATGAATGAGGATTGATATTATATTTATAACAATCCTATCTAGAGATAACTCACATTAAATAACTTAGGTCAACCATTATAATACATTTCATTTGAAAATTAGATGACTTTAGGGAACTAGACACTTATGTCAGGGCATGGTAGTAACATTGATGTTACAATCTATCTTAGACATTTGTATCTAGGGAGTAGGAGAAAAGGTACAAGCTTAAAACTTGTATAGGTGTAAGATAAATACATTTTAAGAATTCTTGGTAAGATATTATGTTTTGGTCATCAATAAAAGGCTAGTCAGACTAAGAGACAGACCAAGGGGCATAAAATAGAGCATATGCAAGGCTTGAAAAATTAAGGCATGTGTAAAAATATGAGGAACAACCAAGGTTTATGTTTTCCAAGTGTAAAATACTAAGGTGATATATAATCACAAAACATCATCTATATTCCCCCCTTTTAATCTAGTAATGAAATTGATAGTTTAAAGGAAATGGATAAGTATTTGGGTGTGTATGCACACTTTGTCTTTACTTGAGTTGAATTACAGTGATTTACAAGATTTAAATTTGAGTGCTTTGCTAGTGATTTACCTACAACCAAGAGCATGTTATAGTGTAAAATCAATACATACATTTTGTGTTAAAATTACTTGAAATAGATTGAAATTGAAAGAGTAAGGTTTAGGAGTACACATGTGTGTCGATGTAAATTCCTTGCCTATTAAAAAGTTATTTTTTAAAATATGTATCATTGTAAGTATCTAAAAATAATATTAGGGTATATATATATATATATTTAAAGTTCATATATCCAAGGAGAAAGAGAAAGATTAGGAGGTACATGTTTCCAACTTTAAATCAAAAGTGAGTTTCCACCTGGTAGTTGAGATTATCTCAAACATGCAACCTAATGATACTTACAATTTGGTGGAATTAGATGATCAATTCCAACCTACAAAGTTGGAAAGATTGAGTGATTTAATCACCTCAAACATACAAAAGGTGAACCAACTAATGTAATAGATTGGTTTGATAATATTTGTAAGAGTTCATGGTGTATCATTAGGTGTAATGATTTTGAAATCTTAAATTGATTTGGATTTTTAAATATTAGGCACATGTTATATAGAATATTAACCTTAGATATGTCTCAACATGTTGAAATTGTGTATAAAAATGGTACTAATGTATAGAAATTTTTATAACTATGAATATGAATCATATAACTATGTGATTTGGCCAATTTAGATAATTGTGTAAGTGTGAATGACATGCATCAAAATAATTCCTCCACTATATATGGATAAATATTAAAGATAATATAAGTAATAATATGGAGGACATTATTCCAAAACTTTTCCCCACTATAAATAGGAAATGTTTAATACAAATCAAGTTTGGAGAACATGCTTTCAAAGCATGCCCCGACTAAATTTGAAAATCATGAATGTGTGTAAGCCATGTATATATGACATTCCCTGAATGAATTTGATAACTATTAAAAGTGTAGAGAATATTATTCCCCCACCAATACTCCCCCCTTTGAGGTGAGGGAAAATAGTGCCTAAAAGTCACCTCACCTCAAAAGGGTAAGACAACTATAAAATCTTTGAATGTAATCATGTAGAATATAAAAAGAAACATGTCTAGGTAAATGTATCATTAAAGCACATATAACCAATGTGATCACATGTAGGCCTAAGATGCATGATAAATATCATGGAATCATGTAGATAGTAACAATACAAGCTCAACAATCAAATAAGCACACACACAAGATCACTCAAAATCAAGTCATAAAGTAATGGTCTAAAGATATTGGAAACATGGATCATGTTAAAATGACATACAATCAAATGGACACAACTTATTAAAATGTCCTCAAATCAAGGAATGACATATTAAAATGTCCATACAATAATCATTGGCATATTCAAATGTCTAAGAAGACAAACATATGCACATGTTCCACATACAACTTAGCATATTCAAATGCTCAAATAAACAAGAACACTCAAGGAAGTGTATAAATTAAAATCATAAGAAACCAACATAAACATGTCATAGTCACCCATGGATAAAATGTATTAATAAAAAAAATCAAGTGAATGTCATATAAATTACCATGTGTAAGATATAATCATGGATAAGGAATGTTTAAGTACATATGTAAGATCAAACATGAAAATGTAGAGTGATCATTGAATAATATAACATGTGTGTATCAAGATCAAATAATTAGATGCCCTCAATGTCCATTTGACATGAGCAAAAGGAAAGGCCAACATGAAAAATAGGAGTGTATCATGTATTTGTGTATGCCCATATATGTGTATGTAGGAGTAAATGATATTTTAGACCTCAACATGTAATTAACACATAGATGCTAAGGAGGCAATATAACATGTAGGTGACAAATTTTTTTTGGATTTTTGAATGTTTTGATTTTTTTGGTATTTTTGATATTTTTTTATGATGAGGAAAGATCATCCTATGATGCCATATAATGGATGGTCATAGATATATCTGCCTACTATGAACCTTACAACTTTAAGTTGTATATTTTATATTATTTTCATCGTGATTGGATATGTTTAATAAGTACACAACATGTTTCTCCTCATGTTCTGCATGTGTATTAGAAGAGCTAGTTTTATCATTTTAAATATTTATTAATGTGTGTTTATAAGGAAATGAAATACCTAGTTGATTTTGGTTAGTTTTTTCTTCCATTTGGTATAGAAAAATGGTTCCTAGTGTAAATGCATATGGATATGTGGTGGGCATAACCCAGACCTATGTTTAAATCATTTTATGACCACAAAAAAATGGTATTATTATTTTTCCCAAGTAGTCTATCCAAGTGACCCTCTTTTTCAAGTCTTTTAAGTTAAAACCAAGATTCTAAAAATATCTATACCAAAAGTGGTTTTTTTGTGTAAGATAAATATGGTTATGCCAATAATAAGCACCACCTATATATAAGGTAATTGTTAAATCCTAGTGATGTGTGCACTTTTTGATTATGTACACTTGAGGATTTGACCTAGGATAAAGACCTTGTATGGGACCCATATTAAATAAGTTTTGTAAATTAATCATATAAAGATTAGAAACACCATAATTTTTCTCATAATGTTCATTTGGTAATTTATATGCCTCATTTGAATAATGGATAAAAATTTGGTACTTGGAAGGGAAAAAAATGGTTAAGGAACCTTTTGATAATATATATAACCAATTGTGAGTCTCATCAAAAAATCCCATATGGAAGACCTTTATTAATAGTTTATCATCATTTGTACATTGACCAAAAGAATTTACATAATTTAACATGTGATCAAATGGATCTTTAATGTGCTAAAATAAAGTTAATTGTGCTAATTCAAAACCATATGGAGGAGGATATTCAAGTATACATTCTGCAAGAGGTTGATTATTGAATGAGATAACATTTGCATTATCATTATGGAAAACCACATGAATTTGAAGTATATAAACCTATTTTTGAAGATCCCTAATAGTGTTCATTAGAGATATAACATAATCCAAGGGACTAGTGGTGTTTGACATAGGTGTTATCATTGATTCTAAACCACCATTTATTTTGGATCTATGTATATGAGGATCATCATCCTCATGGATAACAAGTTCAAGTTCATAATCCTTGAGTTTAGGATGTTTTGGTAATGGTTTTTATTCTTGATTTGCACCTTAATATGTGGCACCTTATTTGCATCTTGATATGGAGAAGCCATTATACTTGACTTGCCTATTTTATAACTATCTATATATTGAAGAGGAATGCATTTTTTAGGTGGTATTATCGTAGGAATGCCTTTGGTTTTGGATTATGTTTTTAAAATTTTGAAAGGTTTGTCATCGATAGGCATCAATAATAAATTCCCATCATGTATGAATTTTAAACACATATGAATTATATATGAGATGGCTTCCATTGAATTTATCCAAAGTCTACCCAAAAGTATATTATAATGTAATTATTGAGACCTTACCTAAAAATTAGTTGAAATAATTTTTGGTACCAATGTCACATCTAATGTAAATTAACCAACTAAAAGGCTATGTAAATTATCAAACCCCTTTATATGCATAATCAAATTTTTAAAAAGATTGGTGTTAATTCCCATAGTGGTTAGAAAGCTGATATTATAAATGTTTAGGCTTGATCTATTATCAATGAACACACTTTTGATTCCCTTATTTTGTATTGTCACTTATATGAACAAAGGTAACTCTTTATCAATAATATCTTTGGATGGTAAGTTAGTTGGATCTAAGGTAATAAGTTTGGCACTCTTATTGGGATATTTCATTAAATCTACAAAATAAATAGGATAAATATTACTTGGAACTTGAGTTTCACACAATGTCTCATATAGGATATTTTTGTAAAAAATAAATTGTTTTAGGAGCTCAACTAGTGTAATTTTAGTATGTGTATCACTCAATCAGTCATGTTGGCATCTATGTAATAAATTTATAGCATTGTAAGAGGAATTATGAAGAGATATCAAATTTTGTCTCCATTTTAACACGCTCTCATTATGTGCACAAGTTTTCTTAATAGTTTTTACAAGAGAGGTAAGGTATCAAACCATAAAAACTATAAGGTATTAGACCATGAAATAATTTATATATATATATATATATATATATATATATATATATCCATGGAAAACATGATTATGAGATTTATCAATCAGGGATCAACAAAACGAAAAAAATTAAAAATAAAAACCCTAGTTGGCATAGGGTTTGATATTCAAATATTAGGTTCACAAAATGTTTAAACTTAGTTTAGATAAGGATCCTATGTAGGTTGATGATATATAAATGATAGGGAAAAAGGATGAATATAAGATCTAAAATAGGCCAATTAATTTGATAAACTTGAATGTTCCATATGTTAAATTTATTAAACTAAGATTAACTATCAATGAAAAGTACAACTATGCTAGATATAGAAATGAAAAAAAAAAGTTATTTAGCTAGGTTGTATGCTAACATAATATTGAATATAGAGCAAGATGAAATTTTATAGGAAGATAATTATAGAATAGTTGTTAGATTCTAAATCTAGTGTCTCTAGATCTCTAGATAAATGTGTCAACCCTGGATGGTTTCATCGACACTATTATCTGAGTTGGACACTAGGTTCCTAATCAAAATATTTGGTAAAATAGGATGGAACCACCTATATGGTTATGGGTTTGGATTCACCTTTACTCTAGTGTATTCATATTTGGGTCATGGAATGTCACTCCTGGTGAAATGGAAAAACCCTAGTTTTCTATATTAAATGTGACCTTGGGAAAAAAAGGGTTAGTGGGCACACATTATTGAGCTTACCCATAATGAACCAAATTTTAAAGGGTATATGTAAATATACAATAATATACAATAGTTTTTTTTAATCTAAATTTTCAAGGCCAAATTCCAACCCCTGTAATTCAAAATTTTCTAGAAACCATCAATAGCCTCTTCAACCGATCTAAAACTATATATTTTGGCATAAAAAAGAGGATTTTGATCTTTAATTTCCAAAACGGTAGTAAAAAATAATTAAAAATATTTAAAATTACCTTTTACCATCTTTATTTATATGACTTAACCTAAGTTTAAAGATTCAAAGCTTTAAAAGGTGATCTTATATATTTTTTATGTCAAAAAGACCCTAAAACACCTCCCATGTGGCAATTTGAACTAAGTAAATCATGGAAAAGTTTAATTTTGATGTATAAACATGAAAAATCATATTTTAAATCTTATTCATGAATAAAATTATTGGTTAAAGGCTTAGTTTACTTTAAAAGTCCAATTTTAAGCTTATTTCAGTCACTTTCACAAAGAGAAGTACATATATGTATGGATTCCATATAAAAAAGGTAGATATTTTTGAAAAAAGGGCATGATAAATATCCATAAATATTTTCATGGAATTTATAATACCTATATGATAAAAAAACTTCTACTATAGGCACTCTCCTACTTTACACAAGGTGACATGCTTGCAGGTTTGAGGATGGTATGGTTTGTTGGAGAAAGGTATAGGTCTTAATTTTGGGGTGTAAAAACTAGACTCAGAGGGATTCCTCATGGATTATGTGGTTTTTTAATTATATTTTCCATTACCATTAACCATGAAGTTAAATATAGGTCAATTTTGGTAGCCTTGTAACTGGAAAGGCAATCAATTTTTCTCAATTTGTCCTCACCTAGGCAGAGTTTCAAGAAAATTCATGTTATTCTAGAATCTTGGGGACTTAACATACCTATCCATGGAATAATTTATATTATTTTAATGAATTTAAATGTCATATAGATAAAATAAAAATAGCTATTATAATACGTAATATGTTATGCTTTCAAGGAGAAATTATATGGTTTTGGAGAGAGAGTACAAATTCTAGTTTTCTTTTGTTAGTCCATAGAATCTTTTTCCTCCATTTACTCATGATTTTAATTAGGTTTCCCAAATAAATTGTCAAAAAACATCCATTGACTATCTCATCTTGGTTTTCTCAAGTGCCTAAAAAGGTTAGTTTAGCATAGTTTAAGGAAATTTTGCATTCTTAAGGTTTTTGTAGAAAACTAGGTTTCAAATTCACCCTCTTTCCCTCCTCCAATGGACTAAAAAGTCATGTTTTATGATGATTATATGTTAATGTTTGTAGATGAGTCTTCAAGTGGTCTTACCATGTTCCTTCACCCCTATTTTCCACCTCCATCCACATTCACCATTGTCATACTCTATTTTTTCCACTATGTTATATTCTTCTCCCACTCTCCTTTCACATATTTTCATCATATTTAATCTTATATTCATGGTCATTCTCTCTTCCACCAATATACTTTTCATATTTCATCATCAAGAGAGCCAAGGATTGGTAATTGAACCGTCAGAAGCATGAGAAGAAGAGTTTTTAGACTTTCAAGAATCATGTATAGTCAATAATATAATCCCTCAATAGATCCATATAGCCAAAGAACTCAGATGAGGTCATCCATCATCAAGTATTGGTCTCTTTGTAACAGTCAATGCAAATGACCCTCATCAATAAATCAAGAAGAGGAATAAAGGTCAAATTTACCTTTTGTCCTTAAGATCATGTATAGGCTATTGTCCATACAAACTACTATCAAAAGGTTTATACAACTACCAATCATGCTTGGAACTTGGATCAAGAAGTGATGTTTCACTTTGTAAGGTAAGTTTGTACATAATAATGTTATCATAGTTTTGAGATAGAGAGAGAAATACACCATGATATCTAGTTCAAAAGATGACCTTACAACCCCTATGAAACTATACCTACTAGTGTGCATTGTGAGGAGACCTACTTGGTTGTAAAAAAATATTTTTAGGTCTAAAAAATCTAATATGATCATAATTTAGCAATCAATATCATTTGTTATTGGTTTCATGTAAGCCATGAATACACATTCAAAGTTTCAAGTAGGGTTATTGGGAAAATGCACCTACAGCCTATTCATAACATCCTACAATGAATATAATGCACTTATAGACCTATAGGTGTTTTCCATTATAGTGAAGGGAGAAATATAATCCATACATATAAAAAAGGCATCAACATATATTATAAAAGCAAGAAGATATAAAGGCATATAGTAATCAATAAAACACAATGACCTACTGAGGGGTTTCATGTCTCAAGACATTATATCAAATGGATAATGATGAGTTTAAAAAACTAAGAGAAAATGAATGGATTCTCAAAATCATGGATACAATTGGATCACTTTACCACATGCACCCATAGGCCATTATATGGACTATGTATAGGTAAAGGCCTAAAAGATTGGTTATGAGTCAAATTGATATGAAGGAGATACATGGAGAGATATAAATTGGTCTAAATAGTATTTAATCACCTATTAAATATGGTATGGAAACTAAACATGTCTAATCCTAATCAATACCCACTACAATAGTGTGTACACAGTCATGTGAGGCTTAAAATGTGTTGTTGGGAGGTTTAAACATGCTTGAAGAAGGGTGGAAGGTGGTTTGGGGGAATATTTTTATAATTAAATATGAATTTGATTTTTAAGACTTAAAAACACCTTGAAATCATCTCTAACAACACCAAAACATAGTCAAGTATGCCTATAGTCCATGAAAAAGAGCATTTTTTGAAGGAAATTTGAATATTCTAGCATCTACATGCAGAATTTTGACTTGAAATTTGGTACATAACCTCATCATGAATTTATAAATATTTATTATCTTTATCAAGGTCAATTGATAGGTGGATAACATTGTTTTTTTATGACATTCATTAGCATGTCTATATGAGGTCACGATTGGAGCAAGTAGTGTTTTAAGAGGCCATATAGGTTGTTAAGTATAGGTGAGAGTTTGACAAGCATGATATGATGTTTTTAAATCATCATAATACCTTTAAAGAATGTAAAAAATTTAAATAATATGCAAACCATGCCCATATAGGCTATTTCAAGCAAGTAAAGTTGAATTTCGAATTGAAATGGAAATTAAGGAGCTCACATGGAGTTGCCATGCTGCATATCTGATCTTAACATATATATTCATGCACATTTGAATCCTTTGAATTCCAATTTCATGAAAGGAGGGGATAAAGTAGAGTTTAGCTTTTCGTAACCAATCAAAACTTCAAGTTGACTATCTAACTAACATCATGCCTTTTCCTTGGTTATCATTCAAAGAAAGACTTTTAAACACTCCAAATAAAATTCATGCTTGAGTTAACATCCATGTTATGGAATAACATCATGTAAAAAAGGCTTTTGACTTATTGATATGGGCCCACCACTTTTCCAATGCCAAAGAGAGCTTCATGAAAGGTTTTTCAAGATGAAGGCAAGTCTAAAAGCCTTTTAATGCATATTATAATTAAAATGGAGTTAAGTTGGAGTTGACCTCATCTCCTCCTTTGTATGCCAATACATTGTATATTGTTTCTTTTTCTATATTTATAGGATTTCAAAGCCATTTTTTAGAGATCCATCCCTCTCTTGGTATGACTAGACTCTATCAAGATTGATTTTTGTAACATTTTCATATAAATAAAATGAGTGTTTTATATTTCATTATTCTTGTATAGTGTGTTTATGTCAGTTGATTTGAATATGTGATAGAACTTTCTCCCTTGTGAAGTCTTAATTCTCACCTAGTTACTAGTTTTCCATATTATGTAGGTCATATTTAGTGTTTAATGTCATTTGGTTGAGATAATAGTGGATATAAGTGGCTGGTTAGTGCCTTAAATTATGCCTATTCCATCATTTCCCTCAATCTTTAATCAACTCATAAAACCTCTACATGAAAAATTGATGCATAGGAGTTAGTTACAATTCTAGATTCAGTCTTTACTTATCTAATCAATGTTTTAGGATCTCAAGAAGAGTGGATGAACTAGAAATATTTGTGTACCACCAAAATTAATGTATAATTTCCCTTTTAGTTTCCTTATCTCCCTTTTCATCCCAACAATTAGTAGTTTAATAAGTAGTGTAAAGTGATACATCAGAGGAGCTAGCATCATCAAAATCTAGAGGTCTAGTCTGAGTTTAGGTATCCCACACCTTAGATTATTCCAATGTTAGTCTAGGTGTGAAGGAGTTTTAGAGCCAAATATATTAGACTTCAAGCGGGGTGCTATTTGGGTTACTAATAGTTCTAGCATGCTTGGTGGGATACAAATTTAGCTATTGGAGTAGAATTTTGTAGCACGCCATCTTTATAACCAAATTTTATTACTCTTATTACCCTTATATCAAGGTAAAAGGTACATTGTGATCATAATTTGACTTATCTTCATGATATTCTAGGCTATTATATCCTATAGAGAAGAATTTCATCATTCTTCTCCTTACTAGCAATTCCAATATGAGTTTCTTGATCACATATTAGTTGTCTCACCTCAAGTAGCTCCTCAAGAACTTACTGAATTAACTATTGATGAATACAATCCAACCAAAGAGGATAAGATTCAAGTTAATTATGATTATTTATGTTATAAATATATGGATATTTTCAATGATATCAAGATTTTTAGGGTCTCACACTTCCCATAGAATATATTAAAGACCAATAGACTAGATAATCTATTCATTTTGGCTCACAAGAAGAGAAAATTCATGAAGATAAGAACAATAAATAGGTTTTTGTTAATATAGTACATCAAATTATTTCCATTAATCAAAAATCAAATGAATAAATCTTGAATTACAGCATTCCTAAAGAGATACAAGAATCCAATCATGAAGATAAAGATAAGCCACTTATCCTTTGTACCTTCAACAAATGTCATTCAAGATTTACTTATCTAGATCTTATCTAAGGTATCCAGATAAAAATTAAACAAGTGGCTTATCTAGATCTTATCTAATTATTCAGATCTTCAGAGATAAACCACTTGTTCAGATCTTATTCAATTTAATATATATATAATTAAAATATGTTCTTGAAAAAAACATATATCTAGGAGCATTATGACTGGGTCTTGGATCCATACCTTTAATAAATGTACTTGAGAGTAAAGGTAGGAATCTAAGCTACATCATCTAGAAGACATGAATATACAAGTGATCCTATCTACAAATAAACACCATCAAAGGGAAGCAATCATGTTTCAAGATTCCATGGAGTATAAAATAGCTTCCCATTTGATCCTGGAGGAAAGCATCTTAATTTAAGCTAGTTTTTCTAGGTTTGTTTTATGTCAATAAGTGAGTAACACAAGCAGTAATCGACTTTCTTTTCATTATTTTCATAATTTACTTAGATTAGTTATCATTTCATTATAGTTTAGTTTAAGCTTCCCTTTAGTCTTATTGTGTTATAGTTAGGAAACATGTTATAAATCCCAAAGGTGTCTATTTTATAGTAAGAGAATCATCAGGTTAAAATTACTATGTTTTAGTTTGCAATTGTCAGGCAATAGCTGATGAGTTATTTTGACCAATAGACTAGACAACCCATAAAATTCACTAGAAATGTTCATAATTTGGCATGTCAAGGCCAAATTCTAACCCGTATAATTCAAAACTTTCTAGAAACCATCAATAGCCTCTTTAACTAATTTAAAACTATATATTTTGTCCTAAAAAGGAGGATTCCAGTCTTTAATTTTCAAAATTAGAGTAAAAATTCATTAAATAAACATATATAATTACCTTTGACCATCTTTATTTATAGGACATAACCCAATTCTAAAGTTTCAAATCTTTAAAAGGTGATATTATATGTTTTTTATGTCAAAAAGACCCTAAAACACATTCCAAATGCCAATTTGAATTAAAAAATTCATTGAAAAATATAATTTTTATGTATAAA
This sequence comes from Torreya grandis, assembly GCA_037957365.1. Lineage (NCBI taxonomy): Eukaryota > Viridiplantae > Streptophyta > Pinopsida > Cupressales > Taxaceae > Torreya > Torreya grandis. The sequence continues at coordinate 3,096,521 of JARHVA010001666.1, read as the reverse complement.
CATGTAAAAACCTCATGGAAAACCTCATCATGCATAAAATTTGTGGTGGAAGTCTTAATTTACTTTAAAAGGCCTAAATGAAGCTTATTTTATTCACTTTCATAAAGAGAAGTATGGATCCGTATAGATTTCACACAAAAAATGTAAATATTTTTTAATAATAGGTCATGATGAAGCTCCATATTGAATTTAATGGTAGTTTTAATACCTCTAGGCTCAAATCCATTCCACTACAAGAACTCTCCCATTTTGCACAAAGTGACATGCTTGCAAGTTTGAGGATGGTATGGTCTATTGGGGAAAGGTGCCAAGCTTAATTTTGGAGTCTAAAAAATAAAATCATAGGGATTCCTCATGGATCAGGTGGTTTTTCAATTGGATTATCCATGATCATGAACCATCAAGTTGAAGATAGGTGAATTTTTTTAGCCTTGCAATCATAAAGCCAACCGGTTTTTCTAAATTTCACCTCACCTAGGCAGAATTTTTAGAAAATTCAATTTGTTCTAGAATATTGGGGACTTAACATAACTCTTCTTGAAAAAAATTATCTAATGTTCAAACATTTAAAATTCAGATAGATCAAATGAAAATATCTATTCAAATCTACAATATGGAATGCTTTCAAGGAGTTTTACAGTTTTGGAGTGAGAGTACAAATTCAAGTTTTCTTACCTTGGCCCATGGCATAATTTTCCTCCATGTTTTCATGATTTTAATCAGGTTTCCAAAATAAATTCTCAAAAAATATCCATTTATTATCTCATCTTGGTTTTCTCAATTTCCTCAAAAGGCTAGTTTAGCATAGTTTAAGGAAATTTTGCATTGTTAAGGTTTTTGTAGAAAATTGGGTTTCAAATTCAACCTCTTACCCTCCTCCAATAGCCTCCAAATTCATGTGGTATGATTATTATATGTTCAATTTTGTATATGAGTCTTCAATTGGTCTTACCATGCTCCTTCACACCTCTTTTCCACCCCCATCCACATTCATCTCATACCACTGTCATACTCTATGTTTTCCACTATGTTTTGTTCCTCTCCCAATCTCCTTTCATGTCTTTTCATAATCTTTCATCCTCCATTCATTGTCATTCTCTCTTCCACCCATCTCATTTCCATATTTAATCATCAAGAGAGATAAATATTGGTAATTTAACCATCAAAATCATGATAAGAAGAGTTTATAGACCTTCAAGCATCATTTATAGTTAATAATACAGTCCTTCAGTAGATCCATATAGCCAAGGAGATTAGATGAAGTCATCATAATCAAGGACAAGGATCTCTTTGTAATGGTAAATTTAAATAACCCACATAAATTAATAAATAATAATAATAATAAAGATTAAATTTATCTTTGGTTTGTGCTTAAGATCATGTACAAGCTATTATCTATACAAACTACCATAAAAAGGTTCATATAACTACCAATCATGATTGGAATTAGGATCAAGAAGTGTTTTTTAACTTTGTAAGGTGTATTTATGAATAATAATGTTATCATAGTTTTAATATAGAGATAGAGATTCTCCATGATATATGGTTCAAGAGATGACCTTACATCCACTATGAAACTATACCTACTGGCCTATGCCTTGTAAGAAGACCTACTTGGTGGTAAAAAAAGATTTTTATGTCCAAAGAAGACAATTTAAGCATACTTAAGAAATAAATATCATTTTATATTGGTTTCATGTAATCCATGAAGACACATTCAAATTTTCAAGTAGGGTTATTGGAAAAATGCACCTACAACATATTCATAACATCCTACAATGCCTATAATGCACCTATAAGCCTATAGGTGTTTCCCCTTATAGTGAAGGGATTAAGATCATCCATACATATCTAAAAGGAATCATCACCTATATTTAAATCGTTATAAAATCAAGAGGATATTAAGTCATATAGTTGAAGGTCACTTGGCATCTCTATACAACTATAGCAATAAAATAAGGACCTACAACCATCAATCAAGAAAACATAATGACTTACTGAGGGGTTTCATGTTTCAAGAAACTATGTCAAATGGATAGTTATGATTTTAAAAAATTAATATAGGATTAAGGGATTATAAAAATCATTGATATAGTTAGATCACCTTACCACATGTACCCATAGGCCATTGTATGATCTATGCATAGGTAAAGGCCTAAAAGCTTGGTTATGAGTCAAATTGCTATGAAGTAGATATGTGGAGAGATATAAATTATTATAAATAGTATTTAAGCACCTATTAAATATGGGATGTCCACCAAAAAATTTAAATCCTAATCAATACCCACCTATAGTAGTGTATACACAATCATGTGAGGCTTAAAATGCCTTATTTGGTGGTCTAAACATGCTTGAAGAAGGGTGAAAGATGGTTTCAAGAATATTAAGGGGAATATTGAGATAATTAAATATTAATTTTATTTTAAAAACCTATAAACAACACAAAATCATCTCCAATAACACAAAACGTAGTCATGTATGCCCACAATCCATGTAAAAGGGGCATTTTCGAAGTAAATTTGAATATTCTACCATATACATGCGGAATTTTGACTTAAAATTTGGTAAATATCCTCATCATGAATTTATGAATCTTCCATATAATTATCAAGGTCAACTAATAGGTGTATAACCTTGCTATTTTGTGATACTCATCAACATGTCCATATGAGGTCACCATTGGAGCATGCAATGTTTTGAGGTGCCACAAAGGTTGTTAATTCCAAGTGAGAGTTTGAAAATAATGGGATGATGTTTTCACATCATAATAGGACATTTAAAGAGTTTTAAAACTATAAATAATATTCAAACCATGCCCATACAGGCTATTTCAAGCAAGCCAAGTTGAATTTGGCATTGAAATAGATATCAAAGAGCTCACATGGAGTTTCCACATTTCATACCTAATATAAACATGGATATTCATGCACATTTTCATAACTTAAAGTGAAATTTCATTCAAATATGGGATAAAGTGGAGTTTAGCTTGCCTTAACCAATCAAAACTTCAGGTTGATTGTTTGACTATCATCATACCTTTTCTTTGGTTATCATGTAAAGAAGGAGTTTTAAACACTCCAACTCAACTTCAAGCATGATTTAACATCCATGTTATGATGTATCATAATTAAAATAAGACTTTGGACTTGTAAAGATGGCCCCACCACTTTTACAATGCTAAAGGGAGCTTCACGTAACATTTTTCAAGATGAAGATAAGTCTAAAAGACTTTTTAATGAATATTATAATTGAAATGGACTTGAGTTGAGTTAGAGTTGACCTCCTCTCCTCATTTGTATGCCAATATCTTGGCTATTGATTATATTTAGACTTTTAAAGCCATTTTTAAAATATCCATCCCTCTCTTAGTATGACCAGACTCTACCAAGATTGAATTTTGTAACCTTTTTAGATAAATAAAATGATTATTTTATATTTCATTATTCTAGTATAGTGTGTTTGTGTTAATTGATTTTCATATATGGTAGAACTTTATCCCTTGTCAAGTCATGATTCTAACCTAGTTACTAGTTTTTCTTATTATGTATGTCATGTTTAGTATTTAATGTCATTTGGCTAAGCTAAAAGTAGATATAAGTAGTTGGTTAGTGCCTTGAATCAAGCTTACTCCATTATTTCCATCAAGCTTTGATCAATTCATAAAACCTCTAAATGAAATACTAATGCACATGAGTTAATTGAAATTGTAGATTCAGTATTTACTTGTCTAATCAATGTTTTAAGAGCTCAAGAAGAGTGGATGAACCAAAAATATAGATGTATCACCAACATTAAAGTAGGATTTCCCTTTAAAGTTCCTTCTCCCCATTTTTATCCCAATAATTAATAGTTTAGTAAGTAGTGTAATGTGACACATTAAAGGATCTACCCTCATCAAAATCTAGAGGTCTCGTCTGAGTTTAAGTGTCCCACACATCAAATCATTCCAATATTAGTCTAGGTGTGAGGGAGTTTCAGAGCCAAATTTATCATCCTTTAAGCAAAGTGTTATCTTGGTTTCTAACAAGAGGTACTTAGAATCATGTAGTTCTCTCCTATGTGTTGGATTATATGTGAATCATGAAATGTGTGTAAAACAAGTACAATGATGACCTAGATTTTAACTTAGAAAATAAGTCCTTATGACTACTACTTTAGTATTTAGACCTATAACTGGGATGCTCCTTTAACCTATATTAGAATAGGAAAGAATAGGAAATATTTTGATAAATTGAATTCTTATTTAATGATATTTTTTGTTTGATTTCTATTCAAAGAATGAATGAGTTATGATTTTATATATACCAATCCTATCAAAAGATAATTCACACTAAATAACATAGGTCAACCATTTAAATAGGTTTGATTAGTAAATTGGTTGACTTTATGGAAAAAGATGTTTGCATCAAGGTAGGGAAATTCCATTGATGTTATTGTATATCCCATACATTAGTGTCTATGGAGGAGAGAAAGTATAAGCTTAGAAATTTTAGAGGTGTAATATAAGGACATTTAAAGCATTATGTGTAAGATAGGATGTATGTGTCATCAATATAAGGGTGTCAGACTAAAATATAGGCCAAGGGGCAGAAGAAAGAGTAGATGTGAGGCTTTCAAAACTAAGGCATGTGTATAACTAAGAGGAACAACCAAGGTCTGAGTTTGTCAATTATACAAGACTGAGGTGCTAAACAATTATAAAATATATTCTACAATGTGATGAGTTAAGGGACCAACAAGTGAGGTCAAAAATGCCTCCATCAGTTGTTGGTCCAAATCTTAGATTATTTTCACATAGTACATACAAATAAAATGAGATAACATGAACCTTCATGTTATATTAGTAATATATGAGCATTCAATAGATGTAGTTAGTTGAGGTCATGATCAAGACATGATTATAGTAGGGCATCATCATTAAGGGTCCTGAGGATTAGAGATGTGGATGAGGGTAGTGATCTAGAAGGTCAATGGAATCATGCTCTATTATTGAGTGACTCAACTTTTTATGTATTGATATCTTTTAATTTTCATTCTTAAATAATTTTTGTGATATATATGATCTTTTATTATTATTTATATGTTCTTATATCATGGATTTGAAACGTGTACTTATATTTCATGTGTACTTATATTATGAACTTGTGATATTTAATTTAAATTTATGTTATTGAATTTTTGTGTTGATTAACATTTAAAATATTAATATTTTGACTGATGATATGTTCCAATGTAAAAAATTAATGATATAACATTAATTCACAATGCATGTGTATGATTAAACAACTAATGATTCCATTACAATCAAATACATTGATTAGGATGGAATCATTTTATCTATTAGATGGATATAAAATTATTTATTTTAATGATCCTCATATGTTACCAAATCTTGATGATGTATCAATGACATTAAAATATTAGGATCACTCACACTTGTTTTTGCATTATATACTTTACCAATGATGATAAGTTGAGATCGATTACTTTCATAAATTTTTAGTGTGTAATTTTTAACTTAATAAATTCTTAAATGTGTAACTTTTTTATTTTTATTTATTAACCATACATGAATATTATGATATGTAATTATACTCTTAGTAGTACTATTCTTTGTATTTATTTCTCTTTGATTTGTGAGAAAGCCACCATGGAAATCGAATGGTAAAGTCATATTATCCTTATCCAGTTTTTCTTCCATTTGAATAGTATGCTTAACATATAGTAATGCATATATTATCTTAGTCTTAATAGTAATTGATAGAGTAAGATGACCAATTTAATTCTCGTATGTAGTTTTATGTTATGAGTTTCACTCATTGTATCCTAATTATTTGAGAAATAAAATTATGAATGAATGGTATTATGTCTTATCATCAATAATGATGCTCATTCTATATTCACCATCTATAAAATATTAAATGACCATTTTTACATTATAGGAATGTCTTAGGATGTATCAATTTATATATATTGTAAACTATAAGGGGATCTTCTCCTAGTTATACCTTCTATAAAAGGTCAATTGACTATTGTTTCCTTTGAAATAATGTACTAGAATACCTATAACTTCATAAAATGTGTAGTAGAAGAAGATGGAGAGCTTAACCATGTTTAAATGGTGTTAAAATTTCAAAATTTAATAACACCCCTATCCACAAGTTTTTCAATCTTTTTTTGTAATGCATAACAATTGTTGAATCTCTATTCCCATTGTTACAAAGGTAATTAAAAAATGACCTTACCTTCACTTATTTAGGGTGATGTGTGGGGTGATGGTGATTATGAGGTAAATAAATTAATGTATTATCAAGAAGTGTTTTTAAAATAAAAATTTGGTATTTTCTTGAAACTATCAAATTGGATTTGTTGATTCACTTTTAAAGGAGTGGGACTCATATGAGTTTTTTAATTATAAACCATTTTTTATGTATGTTCCCTCATAATTATGACCTTAGTTGAGACTTCATTTTTTATTAGGTTTTTTAATCTTTGATTTCATTATGTGGAAATTCCTTCAAATTAGTTACTTTAGTTGTAATATTAGAATCATTATTTTTACAATGTGTTAATTCCTTTTCTACTTAGATAGTCTCAAATCAAAAAGTTTGGAAATATTCACAAGTATGAAAAAGTTATATCTCAATGAGGGGAAATATTGGGCCTCTAAAAAAATGTATTTATTTTAAAAATATTTATTTTTATATATCAATTGATGCAAACAACATTTTAATCTTAATATGTAATCATTAATTAGTTCATACTTCCCTTAGTGAAGAGATGAATTGGTATAAGAATGGATCATTACTTCCATCATTTAATGAAGTATAGGAATGATGAAGTCATGGGTTAAGGATTAATTAATAATATTACAAACTATGGGATTTATATGTGTAGCATTAGAATCAACCCAATCATAATATGATTTTATTTCTATAGACAAATGATGCACTTTTTTTGTTAAGGAACCTATAATATGCATTAAGTATATGACATCTTGTGAAGGTACATTATGATATTTAAGAGGCTCATTCAATCATTGAATTTTATTTTTAATTATGTTTATATGCACAACATTTAAAATAGGTTGTGAATATTTACACAAGTTTATTATTTAGATTAAGGTAATCCCACATTTGACTGGTGTGGATCCCAGCTTAGGCATAATGAGAAGCTCAGGTTTCTCTTAGAAAGAGCCAAAAAGGGATATAAGAATAACCAAAAAATAAAGTAATGGAATAACATGCCCAACTAAAAAATGACATAGTAGACATGAGATAAAAGAGACCCAAAATGAAGAGAGAAGGAAGGAAAAAAGACCATTGAGACAAAAATAACCTGCCAAACTGAAAAAGACCAACAAAGCTGAAAAAGAACCAAAACCATCCTCCATACACTAAACAAACCAATATACCCAGGGAAATTTCCCATAAAATAGATAAAGAAACATTTAGTTTCATAGATGACCCAACCCCTAGACCTAATCAGGCCCTAGGTACCATAATTCATACCTTCCCTCCTCCTTCCATTACATTTCTACAGGTCCCTCCTTAATGGAGAATCCTATTAGATTGGACCCTTTATTTAATACATTTATTTTTTATTATCACTTTAGTCCACCCTTAGTATTATTTATTATGGGAAAATACATCCATGGTGGACATGAGGGTATACATTAACATGTCTAAAAATTATCTTTCCACCATGTTTCTTTTCTCACTTAAGGATGTGGGAAATGAAATTCTAGATTCTTCCTAAGAAAAGACCTATACAATATATTTAGTTTTTGTATTGTTTGAATATGAAATAAGGATCAGTATAGTATCACTATTTATTTCTCCCTTTATGAGTCATAGATATTTTTATATTCATAATCCTAGTTATACACTATTAGAAGCTCAAGTGAAGAGTTTTTTCACTAATTTGGGTACTCTTTTATTTTTTTAACTTTAGTATATGTCCATAGAGATATGCATAGTTTAAAAATAATATCTGAACCTAAAAATAATTCCTTCATAGTCCAAATATTAACTCCATATATGACCTTTGATAATCAATTCAATAGAGGTTGGAAGTTCCACTGTAGTGTTGATGTTAACCAAGAATCTTATAAAAGTGGCATGGGAAAATAGTTGTGTAGTAAGGTTGGTATGAATGAAGGTACCAATGGAGTTTTTTAAAGATTTAAATCATGGTTCAACCTAGAAGTGAAGAGGGAGATAGGGCAATTTGATCCATATGGTTTAGGAGGAGAAGGATTTAGTATGAAGGTTGAAGCTAGGATACCAAGGTTTAACAAATAGGATATCTTTATTCCATCACCATTGATTGATTATAATCATATCTCTATTTGAAGGAAACCTAAATATGGTAGTAAAAAACCTTTAATAGAAGGATATAGAGGTCCTTACCTTTTAACAAGGGCTTCCACTGGTTAGAAATCCAGTCATTCATGTCTTGATTTGGCCAAAAAATTTAAAACTACCAAATAATTGCTCTCCAAATAAAATAGTCTTAATTTGTGAACACCAAGTTGAGAGATTCATTTGATAGATTGATCAATTTAATATAACTAACATATTTCAAAGGTCACATATTAATCTTGGAAGAAGGTAGATTAACCACATCTAAAAAGGATTTTAGCATGAGGCCCTCAAAACCCTAAAAACCACTAGATCCTTTGTCATCAAAATTTACTAGCATAGAACCAACATATTTTTAAAGGAACAGTGACATAAAACCACTACCATTATTCAAATATATCTTCTTATGGATTGGTGACCCATAACGGTTACTATTATTGAACTAAAACAAAGTGGGGACACCTTCCACAATAGGGTTTCTAGTCTACCAATCAGGGATAATATATGCCCCTCCCCCATCAGAGTCTTGAGTTGTAGAGTAGATAGTTTTATTGTTTCCCTCTATATTAGACCTAGATTTATAATATTCATCACAAATATTTCTATCATTTCATTAATTATAATCATTGTCATATTTCATAGAGACATCATTTCATAATCTATATTTATCATCACATTTATTTTCTAAAGAATAATGAATAACATCACACTGAATTTATAGAGAAAAAGGAATAACATCATATTATTTTTCATTATTTTTCAATAGATGCATTAACATCATATTGTATGTCACTATAAATATTATTGATTTTAGAAACATCATTGTAAAGAATGGAATAATTTAACTCAAAATGTAAATCCTCTATCCATTTCCTTAATGTATCTTCATTCTTAATTACAATCTTAGTGGGATTAATAATTGTATTAGTTAATGTCATGTTAATTTCTTCTTATTATGGTGTATGACTAGTGGAATAATGTTAATAAGGAAAATGAGAATTCACTTATAACAATTTAAGCTTATTATATTATTATTATTAGTTAAAATTGTACAAAGTTATATTAATATCATTCCAATATTGAAAATAATCATGATCATGACTATCATGTTCATTTCCTTCACTCACACAAGTATATTTTTCATCTATGCAAGCAATGTCATTAGACATACAAGCATGGTCATTCAAAACCTTATATTTCCATTCATTGACATAGATTTAAGTCATTTCATGGGTATATTATAATGGATCCATAGGATTATTCTTATCACAATTTTAGGATGTGGACTCATGGATAATATACCAAACCCTATGATGACAAATAATACAAGCACAAAGCACACTCTAGTGTAAAACAAGAAACATAAAGAGGGTTAATACAATGCCAGTAGAATGAAATCAAAAATGAATTCAAGAAATAACACTCTATGATTTATCTTAGGGTGATATAAAATCAATATAAAAAGAAATAAATTATAAAAGATAAACAAGAAATTTGCCTTCCTTGAAGATCCCAACTAGAAACTATTTTACAAATGCTCAAGCTCAGTTTGTGGAGTAGGAGTCTTTATCAATGTAATTTATTCATTTCAACAACATCTACACTTATCCATAAATGGATATGATCAATTATCTTAATAAATGATGACTATTTTAAGATGATTTTGGCATTATATCTTTGCAAAATTAAGCTTGATAATCATTCATGGAGGCCTTTATATTTATGGTTTTCCTTAAATGATATTGAACATCCATTTCAAGATCAAGATGTGTGGTCCAAGATTGATTCAACTTTGGAGACTATATGTAATTAATATTTTGGAAAAAGGGAGTAATTAATAATCGTAGCTTCCACAAATTAGATATTTGTTGCATTTATTAAGCATGGCTTGTATTTTTGACTTTATGATTGATGATGTCAACTTTTCAAATATTTTTTGAATTTTCATTTTAAAAAATTAGATATTAAATAATTTGATATGGATTTTTAACTTAAGGATTTAATTGGATTTAATTAGTTAATTGAATCTAATTAGGATTTTTTTAAGTCTTAGAATTTAATTAGTTGCCATTCACTATTGGTCCAAAAAATAAATTTGATAGTTGTAATTTGAATGTAAATAAATTAGAAGGAAGTAATTATTGCATATAGGTTAATTATCCAATTAGGGAAATATTCACATGAAGTGTGTGGATTAATCATAGTAATTTAGTGGTTTTCATCCAATTTATACATTATTTTGGGAAGTTGTTTAGACTTATAATTTCAACATGACAATGGTGAGAATTAAGTGTCTATATTTCCCCCTATTTGAGAAGGTATTATAGGATAGTAGGAACAATAATGTCTTTTAAATGAATGAAATATTAGTTAAGAATAAATTGAAAATTTTAGATGAATAAATAACCAATGACCCATGATTCCCCCTTGAGAGGGAAGGCAAGGATGAAAGACATGCATGGGCACTTAAAAAAGAGATAAAAGAAATCAAAATAAGAATGGAACTAACACATGGATGAGATTATTCCAAATAAGGTAATGTTGATACTCATTGATTTACAATGGTTAATAAAAATATAAATAAATTGGCCCCAAAAAGGGTGGTCCTAGTTGAGTTGCCATAAGGTACCCTAGTATGATAGGTTTTATTAGTTGATTCAATGATTTTTTTCTAGTAGGTTAGATTTGATAAAAGGTTTACCCTAGTAGGGTAGATATTTACTATAATAAATCATCATTAATTAAATGATAAATTAGTTGTGAGATAGTAGATAAGGAGAGTTCTTGTTGCAAACTTCCAACATTTAGATTTTTGATATAACACCAATATGGTATGCACCATGATATAAAATACCATGAAAACCAACCCATAATTTTCATAAAGATCAACCCTTGATCTTTTAAATAAATAAAAACATCACATCAAATATAAAAAACATGATGTTAATGTTGGTGTATGCAAATGGATAGACTCAAGTATAATTATGTAACATGAAGCACCATGATTATTCCCCTGTCAACACTATGGACTAAGTTAAGATGAAAAAAATGGAAACAAACAACATTCAATAAAATAGGTAAACACAAACTAAAATAAAGACAATATAAAATGTCTAATTTCTCTAAGAAATACACCCAAAACAATTAAAAATGTGCCAAAGATCATGTGGGAGACCCATAATGCCTTCGTAAGGGGAGAGAAAAAAATTATATTTGATAGATAGGTTTATAAATAGTATAAATAAACATGTGTTTCAATATAACAGGTTAAAAAATAGAGTAATTAGAATAAAATGACTCAAAAATGGGTAAATGAGGTAAAAATGAGCCTCCCAAGAAGGAAAAAGGATCATAAATAGGTCCAAAGGATAAAAATTCAAAATTTTGATTGTATATTCACCACTAAGAGTGAAAACTATTCATTTTTACCCTCCATTATTTCAATTTATAACTCTAGTTGTTTCACGTGAGAGAGACAAATATAATGGTGAATATCCCACACCAAAGACACCTTGCGAGTGAATTCAATAGTATTAATAACCACTAGGGAGAAGGGCATTAGTAGGTACTTTTTCATTTTTAATTTGGTCACTAATTACATTAAATGTTTGGTAAAAAACTAGGAAATGATGACCTCTTCATTTTTAAAATTTTGAAAACCATAAAGTCACCCATGATAAAGATGAGGTTGTATCTTAATTAGTGTAGTCTAGACCATATTGGTGACCTCGTCAAAATGGGTGGGAATCACTAAATTGATTGGATCACCAATTTGGATGGGAATCATGAAAATGGTGAGATATATAAAATAATGGTGATTTTATGAGTCAAATGGTGTTATTGTTAGTTAAATGTCCAAATCACCTAATAAATAACATATGAAAATGGTTAATTTACTATAAATAGTTAGGGCATCCTAATAAATAGTGAGATCAACCTAAATTAAAGTGAAGTCACATATCCTAGAAGAAAAACAATGGCATTTCCCTATAAAATGGCAAAGACACTCTATAGAATGATGAAGTCTCCATGGAAAATGGTGAGGTTTCAAAAAATGGCAAATGTTCTAAGAGAAAGGGGAAAATACGATAGAAGATTATAATTCTAAATCCAAAAATATAAGAAAATGGTAAAGTGATCAACAATAAGAAAAATAGACAAGTGACTAATTTGATGCTATTTGGTGTGTTTTATGAAGGAGTGGGTATGAGTCATGATGGTGTGTGAGTGATGATCGTGTTACTATACCAACTTGAGATCATGATGGATGATATTTTAGGGATTATAAAGGTAATGGATATATGACACATAGCCATGATACTAATTATTCAAGTGGATCATGAATATTTGTCAGTGATATTAGTGTGTTGGCATTTAGAGGTTTCTACGTTCCACCTGCATATTGGAGAGGCTACTATGACCTTAGAGGATGTGCACTAAATTTTATGAGTGCCTATTTGAGATTGATAGATCTATTAGATGTTGAAAGGTAGGATTATAGTCTTGGATGATTTGATTATTGTGATAAACATTATTATTTCAAAGGGGTCTATTAACATTAATGCATTGGAGGACCTAGCTTCACCTTTAGTGATTATTTTAGGATCAATACCACCTACACCATAGGGCTCAATTTCATATTAAGTATTTATATTTATGGTTCTTATTAGTCACTTCTTACTACCTAAAAAGAGTGGTTGATTATTTCACATTAGTAATTATAGGCATGGTCTAAGACATGATTGATTATACTACTCACTTTTAATGGGGTCTATTTATATTTTTGTAACTCTATCATGACTTACACATTATTTATTATTTGAGGGGATGCATTATTTAGCAAAACACTTGCTCTAGGTTTGGGCATGGGAGTACATTGTTATAGAATGACCAATTGGGAAGTAGTTATATAGGTTAAATAATGATCCTATAGATTATGGTTATGGTAATATAATAGTATGGATATGAAACCATGGAAGAGATTTTTACTTTTATAGGTGATCTATTGATGAGATGGTAAATGGTGATTTTATCTAGCGACTATACATGGTGATGAAATTTGGTTGGATAAATGATAAAATTGTGTTAATGTATATTTTGATGCCCTTTTACATCATAGGTTGTCATGATTTTATTATTTAGAGGTATAATTGAGATCATGTATAATGATATTTTTATCTTTTATTAAGATGTACGAGATGGGCCCCATTTTTTTGCACATGTCACATGAGAGATCAGAGGTTGGGGGTAATAGTACATAGATCCCATTCCATCAAATATTTTGATATGGTAAAACACATAGTGTGATCTTATATAGGTAGGGTTTTAGATGCCAATGTGATAGATGTCTATACAACATGGCAAGCAAGATTTCGACCCAGTAGATTGACTAAACCTCAGCCCCAACATACAAGGAAACATGCGAGATTGTGATGGAGGTGGGATGTGGGTCATGCATATGCACAAGCATAGATACATGATTATGGTAACATTTAATAGGTGATATTATAGGTTGTTCCATATAGTTCTTATAGGATCTTATGGTGTATCCTACCCATTAGGTTCTTTAAATCTCTGTACAACATATAGAAAATTATCCTTTACATAAACTAGTTGTATAGGGTGGGGATTGAGATGGAGATCAATGAAGATGAGGAAATGAGAATGGGGGATAGATAAATCCATTAGATACATATATGGTTGAGGTAATATGTGGTGCCTCAAGATAAGATATAGGTATAGGAGAGGTTGGGACCTATAGCATAGTCAATGGTATAGGTATAGGGGAGGTTAAGACCTCCAAAATAGGGATAGGGGAGGATGGGGCTGACATCATAGGGAGATCCATAAAGGATCACACACTTATTGATAGGTTTCATAATGATATCACAACATATTATTAGAGATTATAGGCATAGATTAGGATGTGGTTGGGCTAAGAGTTGAGTTAGTTTCTTCCCAAGGAAATATCACCAAGTTATAGGGCATCATAACAACCTAAGATTTAGAAATTATTTAATTGATAAGTTAGGTATCTTAATTTATATGTAATTAAGATAAATTGATGGGATTTCAAGCTCATTTAATAGTACAAGATGCAGATTTACTATTAGTCATGGGTGAGAAAGATATATCTTGATTGTATCTATAAAGGATCTATGGGGAGATGGATGAGACAAAATAGGTGGTATCTGATTAGGGGATGCATATAACACTTGATGACATGATCATAGCCAAGGATGATGCATTACACATGAAGGATGATGTCATACATTCAAAATATGAGATCTCTTATTATCATCACTTATATGAGGTAGTGGTTTTATAAAAGCTAGGGTATCCACTTATAAATAGTATTCTTAGAGTTAGTGCACTCATAGAACATTTGAGTCTTTCCACAATATAGCTTCAAAGTGATATATGACATAGCTAAATCCAAAATGGGTAGTGATGGGTCCACCAGCACCATGACCTCTACCATCAGTAGCACTAGACATAGGACAAATCTTCAACCAAAGTCTCCCTAATGATAGGGTGATCTAAAATTGATATTATATCTTGTATTTCCACATTTTTGTTATGTGTATGAGATGTATATACTTTCTTTATGTATTAAACTATTCATTTGATATTTATATGACATTCATTTTGGATCATGTATTATTATATATGTATTCCTAATATTATTTTTTGATGTTCTATGTTTTTATACCACTATGATGTTAGATGTAGATATGTTGATCAGACCATAGATATGGATGTATATATTTTTTTCCATGATTATGATGTCTTTTGTATTTCTAGTTCATTTTGCACTTATGTTTATCTCATGGATGTACATTCAGTATGATTAGATGGTATATGCCTACTTCAAGAGATGCACATCCTTAGGTAGCATAGATATAGACATGTATTATTTATGGTATGTCATTATTATCATGTATTGGATAGGTAAATCATGATTTCATAAATGTATTGTGGCTTCACATTGATATGTATGATCTTGAGCACTTCATTTTTAATTTTTCAAATGAAAGGATACATCATAAGTATGAATAACTTATAATAATATTTTTATATCAATTTCACATGCACCCATTTTAAATGTGAATATTTAAAACTTAATATAATGATAAAATATAAAAACTTGAGTTAAAAACATAACACATTTTAAACACCAAACACAAAATAGAAATAATTAAAGAACTGACTTACAAGATATAAATGACCTAAATATAAGATATGAAATATCAATACTTAAGTGTAAAACATAATGCATCACACACAAAAATCAATAAAATTAGTTTAAATACAAAAGCAAATGACTCAAGCCCAAGTAGAGGCAATACTTAAATATAAACAAATGATACTCAAACATAGCACTCAAAATAAGCACGCAAGAAGTCAATAAGTGAAACACAAGGAACATAGTGTAATTAAGATAAATAACAAAATTTTATCAACTAATAATGGTACATGTGTAATAAGTAAGGTATTACACTTTCGATATTATTACCCTAGGCTAAGGGGATAATGAATCATTTCCAGTAATAGGGGGAATAGAAGAAGAGGAAAGGGGTGTTTAGGTTAAATCCAAATGACATAAATTGGACACTGTCTACATATTCCAATGGACTTTAGGATGATTTTAGTTCTCCCATTAATATGGGATAAAATAAAAGTGATGATAAGTAGGTATAAGATAATAAAGAATAAATAAGAAAGGATTAATCGAAAAATAATGAGAGTGTTTAGTAAATGGAAGCAGAAATAAAAAGTCAAGTGTACCAATTTCAAATGTATAATGCTCATTATTATGTATCACAAAATGGTGAGAGTAAAATGGAATGAAAATAAAGAATGAGATTGGTTGAGATGACTTGAGATGCCCCATATATCCAAGCAATGCCTACATAGTCCATGTTGACCTTGAGCTAATGTAGTTATCCCAAAAATGGGATGATAATGATATGGTAATTGGAATGTGGATTTTAAATGAAGTGGGGTAGATAAATGGTTCCATCCTAGAATATTTTTTAGGCTTTTATAGCTTTCATGGAAATTACAATCTAATTTTCTTAAATTTATAATTTTTAGGGTTGTTTCTAAGGATTTTAAATGTTTTTGGGTTTTTTGGAATAAGGAAATCAAGGTAATATGTTAAAATGATAATGAACCATATATAAAAGGATAAAAACATCCTTATTTAAAGGTTTAAATAATATCTAAACTAGCTACAATGGTACCTACCATGAGCCAAAAGTAGCATGTGAAGAAATGGAGGATACCATGCAATAGAAAAATTAGAAAAAAATGGCACATAGTGGGGCAATAAATGTTAGGATAATAACTTAGAGGAAGTTTTCAAGGAAATATCAATTATGAAACACCCTTGTTGACATACCTTGAAACACTTGTCTATAAACAATTTGTTGATGCTAATAATTTTGAAGTGACTTTAGAACAATAGTCATTGAATCTACCTGTAATAACTATTCATAATTAAGATCATGATTAATAATAGGAATGGCATGGAAAATTAATAAATAATGGTATAGGGAATAGTATAGTAAGAGTAATAGGAATGGTCTAGGGAATGGTATATTAAAATAAATAATAATGGTATAAGGAATGGTATGCTAAAAGAATGCAGGTAAAATGGGTGTTCCAAAGCAAGAGATCCTATAGATAATGTTTTATTTTCAATTAATCATAATATCATGTCAAGTTCATTATGTTCATGGGTTTCTTGAGATATTTCACATTTTTTGTAATTAGTTTATATGCCCCAAAACTATAATTTACAATAACAAAAAAGGGCCCAAACCAATTGGTCTCAAAATTACCCTTATTATTATGTTTGGCATTTTTATTAGTTTGATTCTTATTTGGTACCAAATAACTAATTTTAAATTCTCTATAGATAATATATTAGCTATATCTATGGCATATCTGATTTTAATAGGATCATAAATGGTCCAATGCTAGTTATCATTTCTCATCCAAGAGCTCCAGCTCTTGTAATCTAGCCACTCTATATTTTTCATCATCAATGATATTATGTATAGAAATGCATAGAGAGGGAAACTAAATCTCAATAGGGATAATGGCCTTAGATTAAAAAACTAAGTAATAATTTGTAGCACATGTAGGTGTGCAAGTACGACTATAGTAAACCCATAAGGCTAGGAATAATTGTAGATGCCAATAATGACCAACATCATTAACAATCTTCTTCAAAATTCTGAAATTAGTGTTGTTGGATGCTTTAGCTTGGTCATTGACTTGAGGGTAAAATGATATGTACTTATCATGTTTGATTTTTAATTTTGAATATATGGCCTTAACATCCCTATTTTTGAAAGGGCCACCATTATCAGTTATAATGGTTGATGGAGTATCATAGTGATAGATGATATGATAGTGAATAAACTTGAAAATATGTTTATTGGCTATATATGTGAGAGGAATGATTATATATACTTGGTGAATTAGTTAGTGTTATTTAGGATATGTTTGTAGACATTTGAGGAAGTATGGTTTACTTCCCCTATGAGATTAAGTCCCGAAGTAGAAAATGGCCATAACATAGTCATTGATTAAAGCAACAAGGAAGGAGAGTGAATCAAATAATTGTATTTTACAATAATTACACTTATTAACATATCAACAAACATCAATCTCCATTATGGTCAACTAATACCCAGTTCAAAGAATTTCTTGGCAAGGACTAGACTACTAGTGTGGGTTCCACAAGTTTGTACATGTATGTCCTTCAATGCTAATTGGGATTCTCCTAAATATAAATAATGAATTAATGTTATATCATATCCCCTATGATAGAACATATTTTCAAGTAATTTATATTAGACATTTTTATGGATGAAGGATTTATCCTGGTTTCATGATAGGTTTTGAGCAAGCATGTGTTAATAGAGGTAGTTATTAAGGTCTTGGTACCAAGGTATATTAGGACAAGAAATATCACATACCATTTATAAATATATTTGTTTTTGATATGGATGAAGAAGGTTATTTATGAGTAAATGATACTCTTTAACACTATCATCCATTGCTAGCATTGATATAATAGTTTATATTACATCTATTGATTATTAATCGGCCCTTGGTATTTGATTAAATTGAATCAATTTAAAATGTGACTTAAAATTGTCCACCATATTATTGTAAGGTAAAATATTCTCATAATTTTTTTGGAATTGGTATATATATTAGTTAATTATTAACTAAGAATTCCCATATATCACTGACTATTTAATATTCCATTGTATGGTGAGACAAAGCCATGTAACGAGTGCTTCGTACTTGTCCATGTTGTTAGTAAAATGGAAAATAATGTGGAATGCCCTGGATTGAGATCCCCTTATGGTGTAATGAAAAAGATAGCATACCTAGATCCATGAGATGTGAATGATCCATCAAAATATAATATCCACTATTTGGACTCAATAATTGTTGCTTCTAGAGTCAAAATTAAGTTGTTTAGGATATTAAAGTTGAGTGGTTGTATATCTAATAGAGGATATTTGGAAATTTTGTCTAAGATAACTTGTCCCTTGATAGATTTTTGATTCTTAAATTCAATCTCAAATTAACTCAACATCATTACCCACTTGGCCATATGACTTGTTAGAGTTGCCTTGGATAGTAGGTATTTAGGCATATCAACCTTCATAATAAAAATAGTCTTGTTGTTCAACATGTACTGGCATAACTTTTAGGAATCAAACACCATATTTAAATAATCATTCTAAATTGATGAAAAATTATTCTCCTAAGTAACAAGTGTCTATTTCAAATAGTGGATCACATGTTCTTTACCTTGACTATCATGCTAGGCCAAGAGTGCAACTAGTCCATGTTATGACACTGATAAGTAAAGAAGTAAAGTTTGGCTTGGTATAGATGGCATCATAACTATTTGATTATCTTAGTATTTCTTTAATTCTTAAAAGGATTGATGATAACTTGTATCCAGCTAAAATTTAACACCTTTATTCAAAAGTTAAGTGAAAGGATGGAACTTATTATCTAGCTAAGAAATGAACCTCTGAATAAACTGAATCTTATCCTGAAGGATACTAAGTTGTTTTAGATTTGATGATGGAGGCATCTCCATAATTTATATTTATTTATTAGGATCAACATCTATGACCCTAAATACAAAAATACACCCTATAAATTTCTCTAAAATGACACCAAAGATACACTTCTTAGGATTGAGACATGCCTTATATTTTTGAAGTCTCTCAAATATTCTTCAAATAACATCAAGATGTCCTACTCATGTTTTCAATTTGAATAAGATATCATATATGTAGTCTTCACAAATTTCATGCATCATGTCATGGAAGATGATAGTCATGGCATACTGATAGGTTGAACTAGCATTTTTCAAGCCAAATATCATGACTTAATAATAAAATGTTGCCCACAACATAGTGAGAATTATTTTATTCAAGACTTCAAGTGTAACTTTGATAGGATTATATCCTAATAATTCATCCATGAGGGAAAACATCTCATATTATATTGTTGAATCTATTATCATTTCAATGTTTGGTAAAGGGAAATCATCTTTTGAGCATGATTTATTGATGTCTCTAAAATTACTAGTAAAAAAATTCCCTATGGTTTCTTATGGACTAACATAATTTTTGATATACATTTATATTAATCCAATCATATAATGAATCTAAATCCCAATAATTTTCATAGCTTTTGACAATAAGTATCACAATACACAAATGAATTTTTTGTATCTTCCATTTGGTTGTCTTGGGATCTAGATGCACCACTAAATATAGGTCTAGACCTAGTATGTTAGAATAATACCATGAAAATACATCAATTAATTCTTATAGGATAGTAATGATGAAATTTCACTCCTCAGTAGTGAGGGACATGCCTAGTTGAAAAAACTTTGGGCCATCATAGGTACCAATATTCACTTATATGGTATCCTCTATAAGGAGTTTAGATTCATCCTACATAATAGTTGGAAGTGAAGTGAACTGATCTTCTTCATCACTTTGGAAACTACATGGCCCACTCATGTAATAATAATTTGAATCTAACATTTCTAGCACTGGACAATTGACAAATTGCTCTAGGAAATCCTAAACTAAATGTGCAAAGATTATATGCTCTTCTAAATTGATATTGGAAGAAATGGTAATTCTTGGACTAGGAAAATTCTAAGATTCCTTAGGAGATGATAAAAATTAACCATCTAAGGATGCTTGAAATAGGTTTTCACCTATGGACTTGTCTTTATTTTTACTTTTTACCTTATCTAAAGGTTGCTTATAATTTTTTTCTCTTGAATATCTTGATGTTTCAATTTGTGTATGACCAAGGAAGTTTACCTAATCTCTAAATTAGGCATCAAGATAAAAGTGGAATTTAAATATTTGTTTGTGATCACCAATCAACAACCTATCTCTAAGATCCATGAATTCAAGAATAGATTATTCATTCTAAAAATCATCCAATTGGATAATTGACTCTTGTTGGTCCTAATTGATTAAATAAGATGATTAAGTAAAAGAGGATAATGTATCTTAGGAGTCAAAAGAGCACACAAATGTTGATTAGTTCCTTATTAGTGAATCAGATAAAAATCCATATGTAATAATGAAATGAAACTGAACGCTCTTGCCTAAGAAATAAAGGGATCATAACATAATGGACAAAACCACAAAATAGAGATAAAAACAAACAGTAACTTTACCTCCCTTATTGAAATTGACATCCACTTGCTAGCATATTATATGTTCTTGCTCAGTCTATGGAATTAGAGACTTTGATAAATGATTCTCCATTTTAGTATCACTTCTCCAATGTACACATGTTGCTTTACTTGGATAGTCTTGTATTGGTTTGAATATTGGTATTAAATTGGCGTTATAAGATTACTTGAATGGATTATTAATGGCATTCTTATAGAATAACCTTACAAAAAAAAAAAAAACTGGTAGAATGAGAGCACCTATATTTATAGGTCTTAAATCAAAATCTAACTAGGGAGGTTAGGTTTAGTTTTGACTTTAGTTAAGTCTAAAATAACCTAGGTTGAGTTTGGCTAACCCTATGCTGGGTTAAATCACTCATTATGTCTTGAAAACTCATTTTATATATTTATGAGCCCTGACAACTCACTTTAGATATTTATGAGGTTGTGACTCATCTTTCTAGAATACTAGGAATTGATAAATCACTTTATTATCTCACTTGACTTTAAATTCATAATTGTGGAAAAAATACATTTTAGATAAATGAAATTCACTAAATCAACTTAGAATTTTTACTTAGGAAAGTTAATTAAATTTTAATTTTTAATTAATATTTCTTAATACTTTTTGGATTTTGGCAATTGTTTTAAATATTTTGCATTAATAGTTTGACAGACCAAGAACATTAATTTACTATATCACAATTTGACTATGGTTGAAACCAAACTGAGTTATTGGTATATAAAGGTTAATAAAAAAAATAAGCAAGCATCACCACATTTTTGAGCAACTAAATCCCTTATGTAGACGAATTTAGGTAATTCAGGTGATTGATAGGCTTAAATTGTGTCATTTGTTATAAATTCTTTTGAATTTTGGTTTAGTCATGAAAGTGGCCAAAATTGACTGTCTATAGTTCACCTCTATTTTTTAAGGCATTGTGAGACATAGGCACAATAACATATTTTCAAATAATACATAATTTGTTAAAATGATAGGTTCATATCCCAAAAGGTAGTTGATTAGACCTTGATGCACCCTCAAGGGAGTAGGTGGTAAAATCAATTCATCAAATGTTACCTCAAAATGAAGAAAATAACATAATCTAGTGGAAATGGGGTTGGAATTATTGATTTTACCAAATGTGTTTATAATTATTAATGATGGTTGAGTCACTAATTTACCCAAAGGTAGTTGTAATTAAGAATGGTGGTGGGATACTAATTTTCCCAAAGGTAGTTATAATCAATAATGGAGGATGGAGTCAATGATTTTACCAAGCGTGGTTATAATTAGTAATGAATGGTGGGAAACTAATTTAACCAAAGGTGATTAGAATTAGTGGCACATGCATATGCTCTAATAGGGTGAGTAGAATGAAAAATAATTATTTATCCAAAGGTAGTCATTATCATTAAATTGGTTGAAAAATAATGATTTTCCCAAAGATGGTTATAATCATTCACCTATTGAACTATGTGATTTAAATGGGTTTTCCCCAAAAAGGAAAAATATATCTTTAAATGATCAAAAAAGAATTTTCTATATTCAAGAAAATTGGTAAGGGGAGCTAATGTAAGAAATCTACAAAACTGATTTATGATGAGTTGGTAAAGAATAACATGATGTTTCTAGCCTAAGTGTGAGTTCAAAGATGCATGTTCAAATAAACACAATGTATATGTATAAAAATAATGCTATTAAATAGGTCTTGCAAGAGGCCCAATAAGATGGTCTGACTACAAAATAGCCAAAAAATAAGTCATGTAGGATCAAACAATATGCAAAATAGACCATGAAGGTGAAAACTACACTTATTGGATCACATAGAAGTAACTTTAGGCCCTAGGGGTATTTTTAGGCTATATATTCACCCCTTAGCTGAAAAAAAATTCATTTTCATCCTATGCCTTTTGAAATATGAGATTTGGTTATGTACGTAAACTAGCTGAGCAAAATGGTATGTGGAGGAGCATGATGACATGTTTCTAGTCAGGTGAGAGAGCACATGTGACCTCAACATGATGGGACACTAATATCTATCTCCAACTTTGTCATTTATGTCATTTATTTCTCATTAATGACTATATCTAGGGTGAAAATCAACAAAGTCATCATTTGTATTTTAGATAAAATAGTATCTTTGCTAAGGAAATTGATGTATTCATACGAGGTCACCATTCTTAAAAATAGTAGTTTCACCAAAAAAGTGTGGAGATCACTAAAATGGAGATATCACCCATATTCGGGTGAAGTCACCATTTTTGTAAAAATAAAAATGGTAATTTCACCTAAAAAGGTGTAAAAACACCAAAACATAGACTTCACCTTAGAAGTAAAAAACTAGCTTAAGGACTTGATAGGGGTCTAACCTCTAGGAAAAAGGGGAAAATAGGCTTGGTAGGCTAGGCATAGGCTAAGATACTAGTATAGAGTTAGATTGACACTAATCTATATGTAATTAAAGGAGTAACTGGTAATTTTTATGACATAGGAGTGATGCTCCCACCACTTACACACCACACATATCTAGATAATTATGATGATCAAATTTTTATAAGTCTTAGACTTACATGATGTGGCATAGATGTTATTTATTCATATGGATCAAGTTTATTTGATCATTTTGGTAGAGAACTGGCATAATGAGAACTTGATTTTTCATCTACCCATTAGAGAGGTGACCATCACACTTGAGGATATTTAGCCTATACTTAAACTACTAGTGTGAGGATGGAGGATCTTTTATACTGATCTAACTTAGTAGCATGTCATTCTATATGACTTGGTTAGTTATTAGGGAATTTTCATAGATCATGGGAATGTAGACATTGATTTAATTTAGAAATACATTGATATATAACCTGATAATCTACCCACTATAAATCCTTCACCACTAGCACTTATTGATATGGAGGTCATTATTTTGATGTCTATTATTAGTCATATCTTACTGAAAAAAAGAGAAATATATATTTCTAAATGGACCTTAAAGGTATCATTCATAGTATGATGGATGAGGCCACATGGTTTTCATGGGGGCCAGTTATCTTGACATAGCTATATAGGGATATCCACATAGTGGCATACAAAAGAGGATACAATAATGGAGAATCAACACTACTAATGGTTTAGGGATAGGAACACATTTTCATTAGACAACAAATGGGATAGATATGGGTCCAAGACCTAGTGGATCTATTGGCATATGGATGTGCATAGATTGGGGTAGGACGGTGAGGACACTAGGGAGAGATTTATTTCTACTGCCACATTTTTGATAAGTTCAATTTCGTTTATTCATTTAGAGACCATATCTTGTATATTATTTACATTGGTTCAAGGATGGATGGTACACTATTTACATGACATCCAGGTTATTTCTTACTGACATGTAGTCACATATTACCAATGAGTACCACCCTAATTAGGTACTTTGTTAGTTTTAAATAACATAAGATGTGATAGAGGGCCCAAGTGCTTCACCCATGTTATGAGAGATATCAGTCAAGACACTCCTATTATTCATAGGCATGTAGAAAATTCTATTTATTTTATCATTCCATAGGTAGCTTGGTCATATGAAGGGGGTGGCATATGCATGACTTACACTTGAGTACATTCACTATTGGGTACAAGTGTGCCCTTTGAGGCTTATCATTATATGTTAGGATGGTGGGTAAATGCCCATAGATATTGATTATGTTGATTTTGAGACTTTTAGTGGGGCTAGTGATAGTGATAACACCTAGTAGCATAGTAGAGGTGAGGAGGGTGATGGTGATGGATTTGATGTTGAGGATGATGAAGGAGATGGTAGAAAAGATGATGGTGGAAATAATGGCCTAGCCATGATGGTGTTGGACCTTAGAATGATAGTAGGTATAGTAAGCATTTAGTTTGATCTAATGAATGTAAGGACTTTTGGTACAACTAGGGTAGGTATGAATGCTGACATGCATGAAGAGGATATCAACACCATAGTGGGAAATATAATAGGCTTGGAGTGGTGAGTGTTAGACTTATAGATAAAATTGGATAATTTTGATGATGATAAGACTCACCTTTAGTCAGATATTACCTAGATGAAGGTTAAGGTGGTGAGGATGGTTCAGGTATAGGACCATATTATTGGAGAGTGACTAGTCCATCTTAGATAAGGACCAAGAATTAACATATGTTTAGAGGCTTTGGTGAGAGCATGATGAGGCTCATAGAGATAGTACATGGGTAGGGTTTTCATATATGATTATTAAAATCCTTTAGGCTAAGTATAAGACATCATACTACCATAAGCTTATGAGACTATCATTCCTAGAGACTAAGTTATCATCTTTAAGATTTGGGATGTTTATAGAGTAAGTAGTAGATCAGGTTACTCAAAGACTAGGACACATGTCATAGGGGATTAAATGTAGTCTATTTATTATCTAAAACCACCACCTTTAGGACCACCAAGGCCACTAGGGCCACCTCTAACTAAAATTGCCATGGATACATAGAGCCAGAGTTGATCATTGACATAACTTTGTTGGCATTTTGGCATATTTTTTCACATTTTACTTATTGTATTGGAATATTATTATAATTTGAAACAACATGATGATATATATATATATATATATATTATGTATAAGACATTTGAGATACATTGACATTCATTTTTAGGTCCTTCTAGGCTATTTGACATCAAGGTCAATATAATAAATCATAAGATTAAACATGTCCTTGTAGACAATGGTTCAAGCCTAAACATTGTGTCTCTAAAGTTGGTAAAACATCTTGAATACATAATATTCAACCTATATCTAGGCACTATTGTCATCAATATGTATGACAATGAGGAATGGTAATCATAAGGTACTATCAAATTTTCATTGGGCATTAGGCCTTTGACCCATGACACTCTATGCCATGTTTTGGACCTATAATTATCTTACAATGTACTCTTGGGATGACCCTAAATCCATGACATAAGTTTCATACCTTTTATGTTACACCAATGTATTAAATTTCCCCATTAAAGGATGGTAGTGACTATACCATTTGATCTCCACCCTTATCAGTATTGTAAATGTCTTGAGATGGAGTACAAGAGCTATAATTATCATTTTATCTTGAATCTTATGCCTAAATATGATGGAGGGAAAGATGATAATGAAAACCATTGAATTAGTACTAGAATCCAATTATATTAACCTTGACATCCTTAATTCTACCTCATCTACACCTCCTCCAAAAAATACCATTCTCTTTTATATACCTAACAAAGGTATATGAGAGTACAATACCCATGACTCTTTCTACATTACCAATTTACCATAGAATCTAAAATCTTATAGGAGACCCAAATCCAAAAATACTTACATGAAGTGGTAAACCAAGTGTAAATATTAGTTCAATAAAACCATCATTTTCAGACTAGCCTCTGGCCTTAAACATGATCCCTTAGTTGAAGTTGATTCATGGCTTTATACTAATGAACTAACTAACTATTACCAAAGTTCAAATTATTATATTCCAAACCAAATTATGGATAACATAGATTATGAAGGTAGAGGCCTATGGATACATCAATTAGGGATGATCTATCCCATTTTTATGACCAAGTATAAGTAAATACATGGTATTGGATATAAACCACCTAGGGGTGACCCCACATACCATATTAGAGTTCCAACACTATTGACTAGAAAATATAATGTTGATAGTTATACATGGCATGATTATAGCATCTATGATGATATTAACAACACAAATTTGTTTAAACCCTATGTTTTTTTGTATTTTTATACCTATTTATATCCTTTCACCAATAGCCTTTGATCACCCATAGTTAATATACTAGGGCCAATAAGAGTCAACAATGCCATTATATAAGTTTAAAAATGATGATGCCATTAACACAATTATGGGATTGAGGGATCACATTCCTCTTGGAGATCACAAGCAAGAATTTTATCATATATTGAATCTTTTTACCTATTTTGGAGAGCATGTGAACTTTTTTGGATAAAAATAAAAATAAATCAAACATTTAGGTCTAAAAGTGAAAACCTCTTTGAGGCACTTTCTAACTAGGGTAAAATTAATTAAAAAGAAAAGTCTCTTGGTGAAAACCTATTTTAGGTGAAATTATATAGGGATGTTCACCCCTCTTCACATGAAGCACATGATACCAATATACCAAGGCTTATATATGGATCTTAAATAAGTATCAAAGAGAAACAAGATTTTTCATAGATTATTCAAAATGTCCCAAGGTATTTGTCACATGGTGTTTACCAACATTAAGTGATGTTGATTCATCCTATCTAGGAGAATTAGATAATTTAATCCAATAAGAGGAACTTTCCATTAAAAAATAATTTATCTCATTACCAACTATTTTAGATGATGGTTTTACACTTCTTGTGGAGTAAACTTTTGATGTTGATATTAGGACTCTAGAGGACCCAAAATGGATGAAGCTAGGCACATACCTCACTAAAAAGTAACATGAAATCTTTAAAACCATTCTAAGGGAGTTTGTTGACATATTTACATAGGCCTATTCAAAATTATAGGTTTGGACTCAACCTTTTTATTGCACCACCTTTTTGTATATCCTGATGCTAAACTAGTTAAGAAAAAGTTGTGAAAAATGCATCCACATATTATTGTACCAGTTGAGAAAGAGTTGGAAAAAATGTTAGACGTGAGATGTATTTAGTTGATTGATTATTTAGAAGGGATTTATGACATTATTTCAATTATCTAGAATCCAAATGGTATACCAATATATACTAATTTATAGGATATTCATAAATCATATTAAAAGATGACTTTCCTCTACTAAACATTGACATGGTTATTGATTATATGCCCAAATATGAAAGGCTTTCCCTAATGAATGGGTTTTTTGGATATAAATAAATCATAATAGCACCAAAAAACCAACACAAGACAATGTTCACTATTCCATGGAGAGCATTTTGTTATCATGTAATGCCATTTGGACTCAATAATGTAGGATACACATACCAATGAACTCTGATAGTTATTTTTCATGATATGATGGAAGACATTTTTGAAGACTATGTCGATGACATATTGGGTAAAATTAATGCCTATTACGACCATAAAATTGTAATTTAGATAATATTTGAGAGACTTAGAGAGTAAAAATTTATGATCAATCCTAAGAAGTGTGTATTAGGTGTGTTGGGTGAATATTTTGTTGGCCAGCTAACTGGTGACCAAAATAGTTCCTATCACCATATCATAGGGAGATGGGTCATCCTGGTGTGTAGGTTTACTACATAAATAGGGGACAAATCTCTCCTCTCATCAAGGGGAGGTTCTCTATTAAAAATACGGAGGCTATATACTATATATATAAGCAGAAAGTAAGACATAGGGGTGGGATAAACAATCCATCTCTATATTTTTAGAGATGATGCTAACAAATAGAGGAGAAATCTTGGGTTATTGGTGAAGATAATTCTCTTATTTCAAAAGTAACATTCAACCAAGAGCTAGATCCCTTCTTGGATAGTAGAAATTTTGATGAAATGACAAAAGGCACTTCTCTTCTTTTAGAAGTGCTTGTTCTTGCAAACAATAGGAATATTTATGGTAAGTAACTAGTAACCAAATGTGTAGAGTAACCAGAAACCTAAAATGTAGTGCAAAGTCTCCACCTCAACTGCCCAAGAGTGAAATATGAAGAACAAAGGGGGCACAAAGTCATCCCAAGGTCCTTTACATAGAAATAGAAAATAAGCACACACTAAAGACAACTATGACAACACAAAGTCTGAAAGTAGTTGCCTTTAAGACACCTTCCTTATCACCTCCACCAGTCTTGCTTGCTAAATCAAATAAATAAGAATGATTTTAGAAGATAGACATAAGAATAATCTCCTAAAGTAGCACAAGCTATAAAAGCACAATGTCTGCAAGTAACTTACTTTCTCATTTAATCAAAGAAATATGAATTACAATATGAGCTCAAAGTCTCAATAATGCCTTTCAATTCAGGCAGAGTTTCACTTCTGGTAAGGGGAAGATCTCATTTACAAATGATATAAAATACAAAATTATAGCAACTACCCAAGGATTGGCACCTTTTTCCATGGGATGGCCCATGCTATAGTTAGCATCTTCAATGTGTCTCCAGTTTTGTCTAGAGAGACCATGATGATAATAGTGCGCTACCATAACTATGGCATGTCCCTTCATCTGATATGTCTCCTCCTTAATATAGACCATCTTTTCCTTTGCATATTTGTCTTTACTTCATGGAAAAAAATAGGCGGCATCCTTGGTTTGGTACGCTCAGAAGTCTACTTGATCCACTGTTTCACCTACTAGAAATAACTCTTTCAAAGATACTTTTGATCCTTTGGTCTTGCTCCTTTCTTCACTACTTAAGCACTTCTTTTCTCTTTATCCTTCTTTCCTAAGTCTTTTGGGGTTCCATTCTATGTCTTTGACAAGTGGAAAGTTTCACTATTATGAAACTTATTAGAAACGTACAGAAAATGGGGTCCATAACATGTTTTGCCTGAGTAACTCCAAAAGGGGAACACATATGCAAAAACTTGTCACATTCCACTGAGTCATAATAGGACACATGACATATTATACTTAACTTATATAATCTTTAGAAACCTTTAGGGGTCCTACAGAAGATGACACGTGACAGCATCTGCTCTGCTTTATAATGGACACGTGGTGGCTTCCGTTGCACTTTGTCTTTTTCCATCTGGCATTTTTTAGAGAGTTTTTTTCTTCAGTCAGGATTTTCCTTTAGACAAAAGTCCAAAGGAATTCCTTCGAGCTCTGCCTTAGTCATTTTCCCACAGAAAATACTTCTAAAATAATTCTAATGACTCTTTCTATTAATAATTTCCTTTAGACAAAAAGTCTAAAGGAAATGTTCTCTATAGGCCTTTGAACAAACCCAAAGGAATTCTATCTTTTCAGTCAGTCACTTGGTTCTTCCTTTGAGTTTTGTGTTTTATTTGAATTTCAATAGATATTCCCTTACTTTAAATTTGACGTCCATAGGGCTATCAATAGTTGCTAGCCACTTGAACCATGTTGAACCTTAAACCTTTGAACCCATTGAAAGTACATTGGTTCATTGGTTCATCAGTTCATTCTATGTCTTTTCTTCCATCACTTCCTGGTTCAATCACTTTCCTACTCCTTGGTTGAACCATCCATTAAACTACCTATTTTTTGCTTCTCTCTTTGATAGAGGCTACCTTTGAACCCATAAACCATTGAACTTTGAACACTTTTGGTTCAAGGTTCAATCAATTCATTGGTTCATCCTTTTGATTTCACTGAGTCTCTTTGATACCTTTGAACCAAGCACTTTGAACCAATTGGCCATTGAACCCATTGAACCGATGAACCAAAATGGTGTAAGGTTCAATGGTTCAAGCCTTTGAAATAGTTAAGTGCTTAGAGCCATGGAACCTTTGAAACGGTTGAACTTTGAACCTCTGAACCCACTAAACCCATTAAACCAAAATGGTTCTAGGTTCAACGGTTCAATGGTTCAATCTATGCTTAGATGTTTGTTGATGGACATTTTTTATTGAACCAAGGTGCCAACCCAATCCTGAAGATGGCCAAGTATTGGAAACTAGTTCTTTTGATTAAACTCACTTGTAGAAGCCTCTGAACCTATTGACCTTGCTAATCCCTTTACTAAAAAATCTTAAAAAAGAGGAATTTGAAAGCTCAAAAAAAAATTTGAGAAGGGAAGAGAGAAATTTTGGTCCTGTAAGACCAAGATAGCTCATATGTTGTTTTAAAAATGAGTGACATTTTTGGGGACCAATTCAATGGTTGAATGGTTCAATCCTTACTTAGATGCTTGCCGATGGACATTTTTGATTGAACCAATGTGCCAACCCAATCCTAAAGATGGCCAAGTATTGGAAACTAGTTATTTTGATTGAACTCACCTACAAAAGCCTCTGACCCTATTGAAAATGCTAATCACTTTACTAAAAAAGCTTGAAAAAAGAGGAATTTGAAAGCTCAAAATAAATTTTGAGAAGGGAAGAGAGAAATTTTGTTCTTGTAGGACCAAGGTAGCTCATATGTTGTTCAAAAAATGAGTAACATTTATGGGGACCAACAACTGGCTCCAGTTGGGGAACTTCCTTTAGATGAAAACATGGAATAGCTGAGGGGAGTAGAAACCAAAATCTCTAGTGCCTTGAAGTGTGCCATTGGGTTATGGAGTCATGCTACCCAAAAAGAAAGGCTCAAAAAAAATGAAAATGAAAAGCACAAAATATAACTAAAGACTATATAGATATACATATGTATAGATGATCTTATCTTATGCCTCAAGATTTGAAGCACTTTAGATGCTGCCCACTATGAGACACTGAAAATGGTGTGCCATCTTGATAAACCAGTAGGAAACCATTTTGTCCCCAGAAATGGTGATGGGTGAATGGAATGCTCCACTAGGAAACCAATTTTTTATGTCTTCCTCTTCGCTCTTTCTTCTTCTTGCCCCATGGTAGGACGTGGTCTTCAAAATGAAGACCATAACTCCTTGCACTCTTGGCAAAGAGTTCCTTTTACTGACTTTGGAGTATAGTAGTATGGTCCACCACCATAGCTTGTTATTCTACTGGTACAGTCTAGCACATACTTATATTGTCAGCATCAAACTCCTAAAAAACCATCAGCTCAACTTTGGTGTGAAGGATTTTGATATCTTCATCCTGAGTAGTCTTCAATCTGAGCAACAAAGATTCACATCCAACTATGTTGTTGGTGTTGCTGAACTATAACTTGCATGAAGGAAAAATATCTCCTTGAGGAGATATCAACACAGTCTCAGCTCTAGCATTAGTGGAAGAATTGCTCCCATCAGATTCCAGGATCCAAGCATCATCAAAAGCTAATATTATATTAGATTTCTCTTCATGGGAGATGGAAGATCCTTCTTGACTTTTACTACACCCTACTTGTTTTTTTGATGCCTTATTTGGATGAAATCCTAGATTCCCAACTACAGGACTTTCATCAGCTAGGACATGAGTGTCCTCTATGGTCAAAAAGTAATTACCCCTACATAAAAGCTCAAACATAATTTGAGTAGCATTGACATTTGGGTAACCAAAATCTTTGCCTTAGATAGGTCTACACCTAGTTCTCCACCAATGTTTAATTGCTCAAGATTAGCTTACAGGGATTCAAACTTAGTCATTTGAATTTTGGATTTCTTGACATGATCAATCATGCCAAATGACTGAGATGGACTTAGAAGATAGGATGGGAGTTCATCCTTTTAGTTTTTGGAAGGGGGAGGACTAATATGTGAATTTGAAGTAGAAGGTGCAGAGATGTTTGATGTACTTACTTTTTTGACAATCATTGGGTCCTTTGACTAGAAAGGAAGAGGGTTTCTCTGCTCATCAATTGAAATTATTGGTTGGGGTCATGCCTCTATCTTCTCTTTGTTGACCTGTTGGGCAGACTGATTCTCAGACCTGGTGAATATTGTGTATGATCCTTTAACTGCTTCACCTTCACTTTTGGGTTCATCCTAGAAATTTAGGAAACCAATGTGGGAGTCACTAGCTGATTCTTCTAGATCTTCCCTGAAGAGATTAGTGCCATTTTCTTGCTCGAACTCAGGTTGGAAATAGGAAACATGTTTTGTTTCTAGATATCCAACTACTGAGTTAGTTGGAGGTGTTTCAAGGGCAAGGTTCCTCTATGGGGGAGGAAGATGATTTGGTTGCCCTTGACTTCTAACAGCATTGCCTTGACATGGTTGATTCTAAAATGTCCTCCTGGGCATATCTTTGTATGCAGGAGTAGATGACATCCCTTGTGCCATTTGCCTTTTCAAGGCTATCAATTCATTTGCTAGCTTTTATACCATTGGGTCAGTGGTGGTTATGGGTGAGTATTCAAAAGATGAAGAGGGTTTACCTTTATTAGGATCTCTCCTTATCTTTCTTGCCAAGATAAGGTCATCTTCTAGCTCAATAGCCAAGTCTTGAGTAGCCTCAAGGTTTATGTGTCTATCCTGTCTCAACAAGAAACTCACATCAAGTAGCTGTGAGTTGATGAAGAAGCATTTGAGATTTTGAGGTGTTAGTTGGGTGACCATGAGAATCTTATGCCTCAACTTGTTGAACCTGGCAATAAAATCCCTCATAGGCTCATGAGTTTCCTTCTTCATCTGAGTGAGCTAGGCCAGAAAAGCATGTGCATCCTCTATAGGCTTAAACCTAGCTTCAAACTTAGCTTTGAGTGTATCCCAGTTGGTCACTGATCCAACTTATAGATGGTAAAACCATTCTAAAATAGCACCCCAAAAAGCCTAACTGCCATGTCTTCAAATTCCACCCCAATAACACCATAGGCTATGCTGAAGGCTACAATGTATTCATCAGGGTGAACTATCCCATCATCAAAGAATTTGGGGAAATTATTTCTTGAAATACATGGGAGTTCAGGTAGAGGTGGAGTCAAGTTAAGTGGACCAAAAGAGTTACCCCAGGGGCCTCAAACTACCATGATTTAATTATGAAAAATAATGATAACAAATCTAGATGGAGTAGCTAGATTGCAGAACAAAAATGGAAAAGGACTAGTTGTGCTTTAGCTTGAGGCTTGAGGCTTCAAACTACACACTCTCTCCCAACAACTCTAGTTTTGTAGACTAGATAATATAATAGAGATGGAGGAAGATGGTAAGGCTATAATGATAATGGGTAAGACATAGAATGGAGTCACCATAGCCTATATAATGGATAAGGGAAGGAACTACTTTAATCTAAAACTTGAGGCTTTAGACGGCACATTCATCCCTAGTAGAGTCACCAAACACCATTACGAGAGGCTGGGGAGGAAAAATTAACAATGGGAAAGCACTAGAGTAGTTCATTCATCCATAGTAGAATGCATGGATAAGGTTATAATGATAATGGGTAAGACATAGGTGATGTTTCAATCTAAAACTTGAGGTTCCAAATTACACAATATTACTGTGTCCCTAGCTAAGTTGGCAAAAACTATTGGGTGAATATTTTGTCGGCCAGCTAACTGGTGACCAAAATAGTTCCTATCACCATAGCATAGGGAGATGGGTCATCCTAGTGTTCAGGTTTACTACATCAATAGGGGACAAATCTCTCCTCTCATCAAGGGGAGGTTCCCTATTAAATATATAGAGGCTATATACTATATATATATATATATATATATAAGTAGAAAGTAAGACACAGGGGTGGGATAAACCATCCATCTCTCTTTTTTAAGAGATGATGGTTATAAACAAAGGAGAAATCTTGGGTTATTGGTGAAGATACTTCTCTTATTTTAGAAGTAACATTCAACCAAGAGCTAGATCCCTTCCTTGATTCTAGAAATTTTGATGAAATGATAGAAGGCACTTCTCTTCTTTTAGAAGTACTTTTTCTTGCAAACAATAGGAATCTTTATGGTAAGTAACTGCTAACAAAAGGTGTACAGTAATTAGTAGCCTAAAATGTATCGCAAAGTCTCCACCTTGACTAGCCAAGAGTGAAATATGAAGAATAATGGAGGCACAAAGTCATCCCAATTTCCCTTACACAGAAACAGAAAATAAACACACACTAAAGACAACTATGACAACACAAAGTCTGAAATTAGTTGGCTTCAAGACACCTTCCTTATCACCTCCACTAGTCCTTCTTGTTAAATTAAATAAATAGGAATGCTTTCAAAATATAGACATAAGAACAATCTTCTAAAGTAGCATAAGCTATAACAGCACAAAGTCTGCAAGTAACTTGCTTTCTCATTCAATGAAAGAAATATGAATTACAATCTAAGCTCAAAGTCTTAGTAATGCCTTTCAATTTAGGTAGAGTTTCACTTTTGGTAAGGTGAGGATCTCCTTTAAAAATGAGAGAAAATACAAACTTATTATAACTACCCAAGGATTGGCACCCTTTTCCATGGGACGGCCCATGTTGTAGTCAGCATCTTCAATGCGTCTTTAATTTTATCTAGAGAGACCATGCTGAGAATAGTGTGCTACCATAACTATGGCATGTCCCTTCATCTAATATGTCTCCTCCTTAATATGGACCATCTTGTCCTTTCCATATTTGTCTTTACTTCATGGAAGAAAATAGGCTGTGTCCTTGGTTTGGTGCACTCAGAAGTCTACTCAATCCCCTATTTCACCTATTGGAAATAACTCTTTTGAAGATATTTCTAATCCTTTGGTCTTACTCCTCTTATCACTACTTAAGAACTTCTTTTCTCTTTATATCCCTTCTTTCCTAAGTCTTTGGGGGTTCCTTTTTGTGTCTTTGACAAGTGGTAAGTTCTATTGTTATGAAACTCATTAAAAACTTATAGAAAATGGGGTCCATGACACATTTTGCCCGAGCAACTCCAAAAGTGAAACATGGATGCAAACACTTGTCACATTTTTTTGATTCATAACAATACATGTGATGTATTCCACTTAACTTATAAAAGCTTTAGAAACCTTTGGGGGTCCTACAGAAGTTGACATGTGGCGGCTTTTACTTTGCTTTATAATGGACATGTGGTGGCTTCCGTTGCATTTTGTCTTTTTCCATCGAGCATTTTTTGCAAGCTTTTCTCTTCAGTCAGGCTTTTCCTTTGGAAAAAAGTCCAAAGGAATTCCTTTGAGCTCTACCTTCATCATTTTCCAACAGAAAATACTTTTGAAAGAATTCTAACAACTCTTTCTCTTAATAATTTCCTTTGGACAAAAATTCTAAAGGAAATGTTCCTATCAACCTTTAAACAAACCTGAAGGAATTCTATCCTTTCGATCAATCACTTGGTTCTTCCTTTGAGTTTTATGCTTTATTTTAATTTCAACAAATATTCCCTTACTTTAAATTTTACATTCGCACGGCTGTCAATAGTCACTAGCCGCTTGAACCATGTTGAACCTTAAACCTTTGAACCCACTAAAATTACATTGGTTCGTTGGTTCATCAATTCATTCTATCTCTTTTGTTCCATCACTTCTTGGTTCAATCACTTTCCTACTCCTTGGTTGAACCATCCATTGAACCACCTATTTGTTGCTTCTCTCTTTGACAGAGGTTGCCTTTGAACCTTCGAACCCATGAACCATTGAAATTTAAACTCTTTCAGTTCAAGGTTCAATCAGTTCATTGGTTCATCCTTTTGATTTCACTGAGTCTCTTTGATACCTTTGAACCAAGCACATTTAACCAATTGGTCATTAAACCCGTTGAACTGATGAACCATAATGGTTCAAGGTTCAATGGTTCAAGCCTTTGAAACTAGTTAAGTGCTGAGAGCCGTGGAACCTTTGAAATGGTTGAACTTTGAACCTCTGAACCCACTGAACCCATCAAACCAAAATGGTTCAAGGTTCAATGGTTCAATGGTTCAATGGTATAATCCTTGCTTAGATGCTTGCCGATGGACATTTGTGATTGAACCAAGTCACCAACACAATCCTGAAGATGGCCAAGTATTAGAAATTGGTTCTTTTGATTGAACTCACCTATAGAAGCCTTTGAACCTATTGAACTTGCTAATCCCTTTACTAAAAAAGCTTGAAAAAAGAGTAATTTGAAAGCTCAAAACAAATTTTGAGAAGGGAAGAGAGAAATTTTGGTCTTGTAGGAACAAGATAGCTCATATGTTGTTCAAAAAACAAGTGACATTTTTGGGCTTCATTGTATCTCATAGGGGCATAAAAGTTGATCCCACCAAAGTTTGAGCCACTACTAAACTACCACCACCATCCACCTTGAAACAACTCCATAGTTTATAGGGAAAGATACAATCAATCCAATGCTTCATATCATAGTTGGCTAATAAATGCCATCCATTTACATACTTTTTGAAGAAGGCTATTAATATCTCATGGAATGAATAGTTCCAAAAATAATTTGAACATATCAAGGAATACCTAGCCAATCCAGCTATTTTATTTCCACCTATGCCAAACAAACCATTATTACTTTACTTATTAGTGATCTAAAATGCCCTAGGGGCACTTTTGGCACAACATGATGAACAGGGAAAAGAGCATGCCATTTATTATTTGAGCCAAACATTGGTCATGTATGAGCATAATTATATATTTATTGAAAAATCATATTTAGTTATGGTTTTTGCAACTGACAAGTTGCATCACTATATTCTAAAAAACAAGACCATTTTAATTTCCAAATGATATCTACTCAAGTATCAACTTTCCAAAACAACTTTATAAGGCCACATGGAAAAGTGGATCATGCTTATAATTGATATTAAGATTAAATATGCCAACTAAAAATACATTAAATGATAGGTACTTGTGGATCAAATTTAAAAATATCCTCTTCTATATACTCAACCTTTTACATTTGGGTTTCTAGATGAAGTCATTATTAACACAATATAGGTAAAATCACCTCCTAAGATAGAATAATGGAAAATGTACTTTGAAAATTCATTCATAGCTCATGGAGTAGGTGTTAGTCTATTATTTTTCACACTATAAGGGTATATTATTGCTAAGTCAATTTACATTAGTTTTACCTATACTAATATTATGTATAAATATGAATCACCCATTTCAAGGCTTCACCAAGTAGTATAGTGGAACATCTAGCATTTACTGGTTCATGGTGATTCAAAAATTATCATCAACCATGTAACAAACTAGTACCAAATGAAAGACAATAAGTTGGTACCATATAAAGGCATGGTGAACACACTTAAGTAGCAAATTTCCAATGTTAAGTTTGAATGGATACTGAGAGCCAATATAATAATAGTTATTACCATGGCCATAATTGGCTCCATGATTTATATTATAGATATGGATGAGGACTATTAATTTCTTATGGAACATGTCCTCACACTAATAAACAAACAATCAACTATCAAGATGGTTTGTGACATTATTAGTCTCACATCTCCTTGATATTTTGACATATATATGCCTACCTCCAAGACCAAATCCTTACTCTAGACCTTTCACATAAGAAATAAAAATCTTTTATCCATCAATCCTTCCATTGTATTTTACTTGGATTTACCCTATATCATAAAAGTTATGATGGAACTTTATTTCATTATTTATCTTTGACAAAATCCAAATTAACATTGAAGGATGTTCATGAAGGAGTGTGTGGAACCCACACTAGTAGGGCAATCCTTACCAATAAATTACTTCATACTAGCTATTAGTATCCAAATATAGAAATATAAGTAGTTGCATATGTGAATAAGTGAGTAGTGTTATAATCATGCTAATCTAATTCATGCTCTATCCAAAATAATCAGACTACTGACAACACCACGTCCATTCTCAATATGGGGAATTGACCTCATAGGTAAGATTAAACCTACATCCTCAGATGGCCATAAACATGTCCTAACTACTATTGAATATTTCACTAAGTGGGTGAAAGCCATCCCCCTCACTTAGGTAACTATTAAGTAGATATCCAAATTCATATTTACCCATATCATTTTCCACTATTGTATCCCCTCTAAAATTATATATAATAATGTCATATCATTTAAAAACAAAGATGTAAAATCACTTTGTACCCAATACCATATCAAATAAAATTTCTCTACCACCTATTACCCACAATTCAACATCTAAGCTAAGGATTCTAACAAAACCATTGCCAATATTTTGAACAAGATTTCCAATGATGCTAGTCATAATTGGCACTTGTAGTTATTTAATGCCCTCTAGGCTTATCATACCACATTCCATACTTCAATAGGAGCTACCCATATTCCATTATTTATGGCATTGAGGCCATTATTATTATTGAGGTTAATTTCCCTTATCTCCATATTTCAATTCAGTACATCATTGATGATGAGGACTATATAGTAGCTCACTTTCAAGGTTATATTTACTAGATGTA
This sequence comes from Torreya grandis, assembly GCA_037957365.1. Classification (NCBI taxonomy): domain Eukaryota; kingdom Viridiplantae; phylum Streptophyta; class Pinopsida; order Cupressales; family Taxaceae; genus Torreya; species Torreya grandis. The sequence goes on along the minus strand of JARHVA010001666.1, from coordinate 3,057,482 downwards.
AAGCACATGGATGCCTTGAATAACCTTTGGACTTACCATAATAGATTACATGGCAAATATAATCAATGTGTTAAGCATTGAGAATTCAAGATTGGTGACCTTGTATGAAAATAAAATTAAAAAATGTCAATGTCGAGACAAAGAAGAAAGTAAGTTTCCAACCAAATTGGTTAGGGCCTTATTTAGTTATTTATAACTATGGTTTTGGAGCATAAAGGATCGCTAGGCCAAAAAGAGATGAACTTGATGAACCAATGAGCTTAATGCAACTCAAACATTTTTATGCTTGAGGGACTCAAATTATTATCTAAAAGGATCATTTTAAGTTATGGCACACTATAGCTATTATTTTTACCATACCCTATATTGTTCTACCATTCCTTAGCCTTTTACCATCTAATCATTTTTACCTAACCCCATCACTTTTGGCCTTGGTTCTAATTCATTTATATTTTAGGCATGTTTAATGGTTGATGACATATTTAGTTCTAGTAGTTGCTTTAGATTAAAATTTTTAAATGGTAGTATATGAAAGTAGTATGATAATGGTTCTAAAAATTGCATCCTTTATTTTTTGTTACATTATATATCATTACTCGTGCTATGAATTATAACCTCCTATGGGAAAATTAGTATCGCTGACCCTTTCCATTGTTTTCTAATTATAACTACCTTTGGTAAAATTAGGAATAACCCCTTTACCATGTATTTTTTAATTACCTTGTCATTAATTTTACCATACCTTGAAATTTACCTTTACTTGAACTTGGTGGTTCTTAGTCAGATTCCTTTTGTGTGGGTAAAATTATAGTGAGTTGAGGTCTTGTGGGACTATGTAGGAATTTATCAATTTATGTTGAGGTCATCACAATCACCCCTTTACTATGGTCTCACCATTTTAAAATCATTTTTAAGCCACACTCTTGCCATTTTATGAGTTAGACCATGTTGTATCTCATAATTCTCTATTAAGTTGAGATACTAAAAACACCAAAACTTGGAAGCATTTCCAAACTTTCACCACTATAGGCATAAATATAATGACTTGAGATCCATTCAGGACTATGTAGCTAACACTAAATTTACATTAAAGTCAATCCAATCACCCCTTTGCCACATTATCACCATTTTGTGAGTAGTTTAAGCCATACTCTAACCATTTTATGAGTTGAATATTTATGTATCTCATAATTATCCACTGAGTTGAGATGCCTAGACAATTCCATAAATATTTTAAACATTTTAAAACCCCTAAACATTTAAAAAACCTAAGAAAATCCTAAAAATCATGAAAATTTGCTTAAAACTTCCATAAAAAATATAAATTTGTCAAATTTTATATGATGGACTTTCTTACCTATCCAATTTCATTTCTAGACCACCTTGGCCTTTTCCCTCACATTTTTGGGAGAACTACATCGACCTGAGGTCCACATAGACTATGTAGGTAGCACTTGGATACATGGGGTATGTTAAGTTAGCTTGGCCATAACCACTTATTCATAAATTTTTTGTCATTTGGTACCACCACCCCTTCTTTGCCTTTAGGATTCTGTGTCTTATATCCATTTCAAAATTAATCAAATTTCATTTAATTTTCTTATTCTTATTATTCTCTTATGTTCTCATCATTTTGTGAGCAACCTTAACAAATTATCTTGCATTTTTACAAGGATCCTCAACCAATACTCTCATCATTTTGTGAGCTCATTCCAAGCCATAGATGTAGTAAATAATATGAATTACAAATTTAATTTATCATTGGGTACTTGTCTCTTGTATTTTAATATGGGCTTAGCCTAAACCATGCTCTTACACTTTAATGGTTTTTTTGTGTTGATGCTTTCATGATTATGAATGACATCCCCCTCTTTTACTATGAATTTGTTGTTTTGTGAGACCATTATTATTTTAATATACAACTCAATCATGTTTTCTCATCATCATTTTTATTTTATCCCATATCTCAAGAGAACTACATTTGGCATCGTGTTGGACCTTGTGTCTATATAACTATGTAGGCAACATCGACTTTCCTAGTGTATCTAGAGTCAACTAATCTACCACTTCCTATTTCATCTAATCTCCTCTTTTTATTTATTTATGTTATTATCCCCTATAGCTTATAAGAAATGTTTATCATCTTTTTTATTTCATTATCCCTTATATCCTAGGGGAAATGTTTGTCAGCTTATTTGGGTTGTTACTCCCTATGGCTTAGGGGAAACCTTTGGCCATTGTACCCTTTGTTTTTATTTCCCTATAGCCTATGGGAAACCTTATGGAATTTATTATTGTGTTTTTTTACTTGTGTCATTGCTACCAATCCTAGGGGTATCTCTATCGCCAAGAGTAACACCTATATTACACATGCACAAATAATTTATATCTTGTATTTTGTTTATACTAACATTGTGACTAACATTGTTTGTATATTGTCATTTATTTTAGATTAGTTTGTTATTTATTTTTTTGTTTTGTTCACTTTTTTTATATAGTTTTTTTCTTAATTGATTTTATTAGTTTTGTTTATCTGTTTTGTTTGTTTTAATTATTGTTTTAATTTGTTTAGTTCTTGTTTGTTTGTTTGAATGATTAATTTTTGGTTTTTTTTGGTTGTTGTAGGTCTATTAAATATTATTTACACTTAAATATTGATTATCTATATCTTATATTTAGGTTTTGAATGCTTTTATTCATCCTTACACTTGGTTGATTTGTTTTTTTATTTACACTTGAGATGTGATTATTCATATCTTATTGCTAGGTTGTTTATATTTACATCTAAACAATGTTTTACATACTTAGGGTATATATTGTTATTATAGTTTTTCATAAATATGATGCATAATATCATAAGTTATAAAAAAAATCAAACCAATAGAGAGTAATTGATCAATGAAATGATATTACTTTTCTAAGATCAAAACCAACCAAATACCCAACCACATTCCTAAATAAATGAGTAATAATCAAATAAATATAATTTATTGTGTTTTTATATAGACATGCATCTTTAAATAAGCATCCATATAAGTCATACAATATAAGTAGATAAATAATAAAGAAACATCTCATATACATAACAAAGTAGTAAAAGAAAGAGCATACATGAACATAAACATCTACAATGTCATCTACAATGTTAAAAAATGTTAAACTTGGGAATGAACATGAAATAAGTAGGTCATCACATATATCAAAAGAATAAGTTATACATGTACAACAACCTGAAAGGACCCAAAAATGAATGTCAATGTATCTCAAATGTCATATACATCAATGATATATACATATCATCATTGAGTCTCAAAGTAGACTAATATGACAATATAACAAGTATAATGTTTGAAAATACACCAAAATGCCAACAAAGTTATGCCAATGATCAAATCTAGATTTGTGTATCCATGGGACCTATAGCTAGAGGTGGCCCTAGTGACCTTAGTTGTCTTAGTGGTGGTATTTTTGGATAATTAATAAATTTCCTTGAATCCCCTATGACATGTGTCGTACTCTTTGAATGACTTTAATCTATAAACATCCCATACCTCAAAATTATAATGAGGCATGTTTGGATCTATGAATAGTTTTAGATTTAAAATTTAGCTTTACCAAATTTTCCTCCATTACATTTAGGTGGGATTCAAAAGAAAATGATAATTATAGATCTTGTACCTTGCCTCAAGATGTTTACAATACTAATAAGGATGGATATTGGTTGGTATAGTCACTTCCATCCTTGATTGGGGAAATTTAATACATTAGTTTAGCTTGGAAGGTATGTCCCTAATTTCATGGATGCAAGGTTAGCCTAAGAGCAAATTGTAATATAATTCTAAGTCCAAAACATGGCATAGAGTGTCATGGGTCAAAGGCCCAATGACCACTAAAAAGCTGATAGTACCTTTTGATTCTTGTTTCTCATTGTCATACACCTTAATGACAATAGTATCTGGTTATAGGTTAGTCATGTATTCAATATGCTTTACCAACTTCATAAAAATAATGTTGAAACGTAAACCATTATCTAAAATGATATGTTTAATATTATGATTTTTTATACCAACCTCAATCTACAATAGGCTATTATATAATAGGCACAAGGACAACTTGTTGCTTTGGCCAAAGGTAAGTCATTAGCTAGGGGAAAAGTGTCCTACCATAGATTGAAATTTTTATGGTGTGTTATTATCAGTGTAGACACCAAAGTAGTGTCAACCCCCCCCTTTTGGTCCCTTTCTAACTTCAACATGCCTAACCTATACTTTATTAATTTAAAATACTTATTTTAAATTAATAATCCCCCTAGACACCTCACCTTGGATTCCTAGCTCTTAGGCCAATTATCACCCTATGACTAATCATAATTACCTAAGACCTAATTTTAACTCTCCCACTAACTCTCATGCCTATTAGACCTGCCTTTGGACTATTTAACAACGACAACCAAACATGGCAGATGGAAGAATGGGAAAAAGGCTAAAAATAGCCTTTTTCCCATTCTCTAGCCATTGACATTGGTTAACAGTCGATCGACACCAGTGGTATCGCCGATGTCAGTTGCTTAAAACTAAATTCTGATCTCGACTGTAGACTCGAATGCAAATTCTCTTTCTCCCAGATCCAAATTCTTTATCTCCTAGACTCTAAAACATCAAATGTAGGTTTTAGGATGAGGCATCAGCATTTTATCATCACTCTCTGGGCTAAGAAACTCTATAGAATTCACTCCACACATGATTGAAACATTGCATGAGGTCTCTTACATTAGCCATAATGGAACAAGTCTTCTACACTTCTGGTTCTCCACCAAGAGCTAAGTATTTTTCTAGTTTATATTTCAATATTTTTAAAATGCATTGGTAATTAGTCCATTAGCTATTTTTGAGTACTATTGAGACCAAATCTGGCTTTCCTCCTGGAGAGGCTGAAAAGCCTTCCTTTTATCCTGACCCATTTTGACAACTTGTCCCCTACCTTTGTCCTTCCTAAGACTCTATCCACTATCCTGCATCCTTTCACAACTCCTACAGACCTCTCAGAATCCTCTATCAACCAAAGGCATCAACCAGAAACTCATCTAAAGCCCATTGCCCCTATTGACATCGGCAGCATAACCGACGTTGGTAACTTTACCAACCAACACCGGTAGGACTACTAACATCAACGACTATGGAAGACTGATTATAGGATTTAGGTATGCATTATCTATTTCTCCTTCTTTAAGTATTTCATTATTTCTTTCCATTATGACATTATTTTTATCATTTAATGGACTTTCATCCCTCTAGGAAGTCTTTGCACTTCTGGGACCGAGCATATCACTTGGCAGTCCACCATATCTATCTTTAACATTTTTCTTTGTTAAATTTTCTTCTTATCTACAGGTGTCATCTTCCATAGACAAAGAGGAGCTCCTTCAACGTCTGGATATAGTGCATAGCTTCATCTGGGTACGTATAAACCCCTGACCATTTACTTTTTAGTTTCTTTCTTCTTCTGAATGTAAAAATAAAAAATGAGTAGAAACAATCAGGTATGAGGGATTGGCCTAAATACTCATTCAATATGTCCTTATGGATACTAGATATCCACAATAAATCCATGATGGATATTTTCATAGGTGTTTTCTATAGCTATTCCATAATGTCATAGGTCTTCCATTTAATTTTGGTGATTGGCTTATTTTTGATAGGCATGGATTTTTGAATGATATCATTCATAAAATTTGGATAGGTATTACATCATGGAATGGTAGTTATCAGGTGGTGTTGAGCCTTGTTTCTAACACTATCCAAACAAGAATTAGTGACATAAGAAGGTTGGTAGGTATTGTTTTCTTGATAGGCATTCTTAGGTAAAGGTCTCAATCTATTAATATCTAGTTAGGGATTAATGGTAATGATGAAAACATGACCACCTGATATGTGTTCTATAAAATTTTTATAGGTATATGTGACATCATGATGGCCTCCTTGGTTAGTTTGGTTAGATTTAACTTGGTTCAAACCATTCTATTATTTTTATTATTATTGTTTTTGACATTATTATTGTTGATTTTTTCGTGGTGTTCTCTTTGTTGTTGTTACTGCTATTAGTTTTTATTATGTTGAGGAAATGGATTTGATATATGCCCAAGTTATTATAAATTGTAGGAGCATGTGTATCTTGTTTTATTTATCTATTCTCTAGTATATTCTCAATATGATACCTTAACTGAATACACCAGTGTATAAAATGTCACTTGACATGATGGTACTCATAAAATTCATGTTCTTTGTACCAATCAAGAAAAGGAATTACTTATAGAAATGGTTTCAAAACTGGATAAATAATAATATTTACCTTAACCAATTTATGAAATACAAACTCAATAGGCATCCTAAGGTCACTAAATTATCTGGCAATGAGAGATATTCTCATAGGAGGATACACTTATAGTTGGGCTTGATTTTATGGTTGTTGGTTTTGTGGAGGCCTTGGCTAAATGAATGGAGGTGGTGGTTTCTAAATAGGTACATGTAAATAGACCTTTGATGTTTTTATTATTTGTACATGATGTGATTCATTAATCCCATTTCTAATAAACATTCTTATTATGGTTATAGGCCTTTATTCTTCCATCAGTGTTAACCTAAGATCGCTAGAGTAGGTATTTGGATAAGGTTTTGATTTTGGTTATAGATTTGGTTTTAGTTCTACTAGCTTTGATGTTGGTTTTGGCTTTGGTTGGTAGAAGATAGTTTGACGATACCTTTGTTGACAAGGGACTTCTCAATTCATATCCTTTTCTCACTAACATATTCAAATGTATATGTACACTATAACTCAAGATGTTAATATATCATATTGTCTAGGATCCTAGTAAATAACATAGACAATTATTTGTCTATAAAATTATAAGCAAAATAGATTGTAAGTGTTCTCCATCATTGCAAGTAAGTAGTGAAGATTTTACCATTTTTATATTTTACTTCGGCCAAGTCCACAACTATAATATCATGTTAAATATTATATGAGAAATGGAATAAAAACATCTTGAAGAGATCATCAAAATTTGGTAAAAAATTCTTCATCAATTTCAGAAGCCCTTCCAAGTCTTGTCTAGATACACTTCTTGAAACGAGGAAAAGCAAATATATGTCACTATATGACACTAGTTGGAAAGAAACAAAGAATTATTTTATATGCTCTTTATGGTCACCTTTGCCCTTGTATATGTCAAATTTGGGTAGATCATAACCTAAAGGAAATGGTATTTGAAGATAATCCATGTTTAATGGATATAAGAATATTTCATCTAGTTTATTTGCTTTCCAGCCTGAATGGCTTGAATTGCATCATTCATTTGGTATAATTCTTGTGCAATGAATTTGGATGGTGTGGAATATTAATTTTAGGGTTATGTAGTCAAATGTGGATTACCTTGACCATGGTATGAAGAAATAGAATACTATAAAATTATTTTTAGATTGGTTGAATGAACAAGTGTGTATATATATATATATATATATATATATATATATATATATATATATATCTGTGCATTGGGAAATTAATATAGAATACATTACTATTGAAAAACATTCTATCTTGGGTTGGCTACATAGCCTTGGTTTATAAATTTCAGGTATGGTAATGACATTTTTATAGGTGGGATATATTTTAATTATTGGGTTTGGGTAGGAACTTGTTGTCTACTCATCTAACCATGTTGAATATAGGGAACACATTATTGACTAAAACCCTATTATTGAAGGTGTTAAATATTATATCCTTATTGTATGTGTGATACCCATTAGGTAAAAGGAAAATGTTGCCTAAAACTTAGTATTTTTTATAAATTATAACATTATTGTTGATTAAATACTTGTAGGTTTATTACTTGTTGAGGGTTTGACATTTGTTTTTATTGACCAACTGACACTTTTTGACTAATAAAAAAATATTGGGGATCAGCAAAAATTTGTAATTATTTATGTAGATTGGTTTATCCTTATTGTGGTAGAACATTTATTTCCACTTGTTAAGGTGATGTAGTGTTCTACACTTGTTAAGGTGGCACATTAGTCTATTATTTTTGGCTAGTTTCCCCTATTATATACTTGAGGAAGCAGTTGGTTGAGGAGTGGAGATTATTTTTTGTGTTTGGGAACTACACATATATGTCCCTTCTTGTTACAAACCACTCATGGTGTTTTATAGAATAATATGTTGTGTGTTTATTGGAGGTATATTAGACCCACTTTGGTTTAAATTATAATGAACTTGTATTTTATCCTTTATGTTTTAAGTGAGGTCTTCCATTTGAGTAGTAGTTTCTTCTATCAAAATTGGGACATTATATATATTTCTAACTACTATGCTTTAGCTAAAGGGGTATATGTTTTGATTTGAATATCTTGAAGAATCCATTTTTATCCCTATTAAAGGATATATATTTATAATTGGCATGTTAAAAATAGACATGGCATTAAAATTATGAGATAGGTTAAGTTATATTTGGTATGCTTGTTGTACTTATTCTAATTAGTCATCCATAGAAACTTTCATTTTCACAAGCACACTTTAGCTCTATTGAGGTATTTGCATTAAATATTGATTTTAACTAGTTGATGCATTTTCAAACTTTTGGTTATGAGGAACATTACTAGGTGTTCTAATGAAACTAGAGAAACTTTCATGTGGGAAGTTTGGTGGGAATTTACTTCCTAATTCTACTGCCTTAACTAGAATTTCATATTTATTTTATAACAAATAGAAGTTAAAAAAATATGGATCATAACTTATTTTAATTGGTTTTGTTATGTGTTATGGATATTAGTATTGGTATTGTACAATAATAGGCATCACTTGATCAAGATGTTGTGTCATTTGTTCTTGTTACTATCCTAGATATGATGGTGCACTCATGAAGTACTACACTACTAAGTCTAACCTTTATTCCTCATATGTAATATTATAATATGGATATGGATCCATTTCAAAATATATATCATCACCATACATCTCTTGAATGAAGGGGTCACTAGTAAAAATGTTATTATAGTCTATATTGTATATAGACCTACTACATGTATAATGAGGAATGTTTAGATATATGACTAGGTATCCTTAAAAAAGGTCTAAAAGTGGAAAATAATTAAGGTTTGAAACAAACATACTTTGGTTCTATAAAAGGGGACCAAAGGGTAAAACAACTAATCTATGGATATGATAAAGGTAGAAGAAAAACATGAAACTAGTCTAACAAAGGTACTAATTTTCCCAAAGGTGATTATAATCAATGGAAAAAGGTGAAAAAACACACAAAACTAGTCTAAAAAGGTACCAATTTTCCCAAAGGTGGTTATAATTAGTGGTAAGGGTATCTTAGACAAGGTAAAAAAATTGTGAGCTATATCGTAAGGATAATAATAATTTTTCCAAAGGTAGTTATAATTGTTAGCATTGAAAATACTTATAGACTTAAAAATAAAGGTTGATCTAAAATAAGAAATTGAAAACAATCTTAATCTAAATTAATGGGCTTGGATAAACTCAGTAAATGTCTCATAAAATAACCAAATTCTAAAGTAATTGGATCAAAAAGACATTCAGTCATTATCTCACAAAATAATATTTAAAAAAGAAATATTAAATTTTATAACTCAGCAAAAAAAATCTAAACAAGGTACATGGAAACAAAATCAGAACAAAATATGCTAAAATAAGGCACACAATAATAGACAAGTGATAAGTCTAGGTAAGGGGTATTTAGATCAAATAATAAATCAATCTAAGTAACACAATCCAAATTCAAAAGTTAGGCCACCTAATTAAAAATTAGACAAGGCTTTGGTGTAGACCTGATCAGTTTAGTATTTGCACTTTGAAATATTGAATTTCAAATTTAATACAAAAGAACCATAATTTCTAAGGTAAATAAGCTAGACTAAAATGGGCAGCGTAACAGTACATTTTGAAACAAAAGGTATGAACTATTTTTTTAACTTGGTTTAAAATAAAACAAGTGTTTATAATAATTTAGGAAACATACTAATTCTCCTTCAAACATGTGGTAAAAAATGGTTTTGTAATAAAAACTAAGTAAAATGTTTGAAATGAAATAGGCAACGTAACACTGCCACATTAAACAAGTGACACACAAATAGTTTTGGAATAAACTCCAAGGTGAATGTGAAAATAAAATGGGTAGAGTAACACCTCTTAGGTCAAAGTGGTGTGAAAACATGTGAATTTTTCAAATAATTTTTATTTTAAAAACAAACAATCAATTTTAGATGGAAAAACACATACTAATAAAAGAAAATAGAATCAACACTAAGTGCATGTCCTATCCATACAATTGACAAGGTATGTGTAAATTCTACCAAATTTTTAATAATATACCAATGTTTAAAATTAATTAAGTATTAATCTAAAAATTAAATAATAGGTGTAGGTATATTTTATAATACCTCCTCTATCTTTCAAGCATTGGTACATGTTACAAACTTAGAGTGCAATTCACTCAACATTTGGAAAGATATTATGTGGTAAGTTAAGTTGACTAAAATATATAAGTTTTTAAATGCACTAAATGGTCCCAAGTGTGGTTAACACAAGGGTGAATTACATCAATTATATTTAAACTTACTAACTTACTATGCAAATTTTTAGTCCTTTACATGGTGACTTCAGCCATGTATTGCTTAGTGAAGTCTGATGTCTAGGGAACAATTATTCAATCCAAGTATCATGTGCCAAATTTATATACACCATAATATGTTGGGGATGGTATATGTTTATATATGAAACCATAGGTCAATGAACCCATAAATAACTTGTGAGGAGGAAATGAACTCTAGTCCGCAAGCTAATGCAAAAAAATAAACAAATGAAATTAAGAAGAATTTTAGAGTTCATTTCTAGGTCACCCAAGTCAATCAAATCTTGGGGAGAGAATATGTGACATTTTTTCTTTCTAGTATAAATAAACAAGGTAATAAACAAATATCTTTTGGTCACCCAATTTCCTTATAGGGGATAGGGGGAGAGCATATAAACAAAGTTTTTGGTTTACCATAAACAAAGAATTTAATCTAAGAAATTTGAAATTAGATAATAAATAAATTAAAAAAAAATGTAAAAAATCTCATAAGATCTCTAAACTAAAGTGAATGTTTGTTTTTATGACATCAAATAAAATTTGAATGAAGTTTTAATCCCACGGCCTTGTTTACTCAAATTGAAATTTGAAAATGATAAGATGTGTTAGTTCAATTTTAAACACTAAAATGAAAGTGTGTATAATAATTAGAAGTGTTTAGGCCTCTCTTTCTCCAATTTTTTTCCTAAAAAAAATTACGGGGTTCTCTTTCCTTTAGAAAAAAATCAAACCAATAAATAACTTTTAATTTTTATCTCTTAGGTTTCTATTTACAAAGGGAAAAGTCACTGATCATGCAATAAAAGAAAGCTACTAATTCTAGTGAAGTCATTAATTTACATAAGGAACATAAATATATAAATAAGTTTATAGTTGAGTCACCATTAGAGAGTGGTGAATACATTCATTAGTCTAGGTGAAGTCATTGATTAGTCTAGGCAAAATCATTGATTATAGGTTAAAATCAAGTGAAGTTGTTGAAATCAAGTGAAAATATACTTGTCAATGTCATTGAATAGTAGGTTTGATGTTGTTATTTTCATTAGTTAATTTCATTGTTACATAGGGAAAGTCACTATTTTAAATTCACCATTTATACAAAAATAAAATATCACAAATAGAGAATAGAGCAAGCAAAGTCACCATTACACAAGTAAAATCATTGATAATAAAAAAATAAAATGATGGTATTTTTAATAATAAAAATCTAAACTTTAATATTTAAATGCACTTTTTATTTATTTTAAAGTTTCTACATCATTCATATTGTCCATACAAGATGTTTGGTCCCATTGGGCATGCTATTATGTATATTAGGAGTCTGAAGAGCACACAAATGTTGATTAGTTCCTTATTAGTTAATCAATTAAAAATCCATGTATAACAATGAAATGAAACTAAATTATCTTGCCTAAGAACTAGGGGGATCATAACATAATGGACAAAACCATAAAATAGAGAAAAAAACACAATAATATTACCTCCCTTTTCAAAATTTATGTCCACTTGTTGGTATAGTATATGTTCTTTCTTGATCTATCATATTATAGACTTTTACCAATGCTTCTCCATGTTGGTATCACTTCTCCAATGGCCACATGCATCTTTGTTTCCCTCTGCTTGGCTTGGTGTGAATCTTGGTATCAAATTTCCATTATAACATTAGTTTGATGGCTTCTAGAATGCATTCCTATAGAATAACCATACACATAAAAGATTTTTTGAGTAGAGTGAGGTAACTTGTACTTATAGGTCTCAAATATAAATTTAACCCTAAGGAGCTTAGGTTTAGTTTTGATCTTGGTTGAGTCTAAAATAACCTAGGTTAATTTTGGCTAACCCTGGGCTAGGTTAAAGCACTCATAAAGTCTTAATAACTTAATTGAGATATTTATGAGCCATGAAAACTCACTTTAAAAATTTATGAGCTAATGACTCACATTTTTGGAATATTAGGAATTAATAAATCACTTTATTAACTCCCTTGACTTTGACATCATATTTGTTGAAAAAATCTTTTTTAGATAAATGAAATTTACTAATTCAACTTGGAATTTTTAATCAATCAATTTAATTGATATTTAATTTTTAATTAATTTTGATTTTTTTTAATTTAGGTAATTATTTTAAATTTTTTTCATTAATATCTTGACAAGCTAAGAACATCAATTTTCTGGGTCACAATTTGATTAGGGTTGAAACCAAACTAGATTATTGGTACATACAGGGTAATACCAAATAATCAAGCCTTTCCACATTTTAAAGATATTAATTCCCTTAAAATAAAAAATTTGGGAAGTTTTGGTCATTTATAGACTTAAATTGCATCATTTTCTATAATTTTTTTTGAATCTTAGTTTAGGCATGAAAGTGGTTGAAATTGAGTGTCTATAGATAATAGGTCATAATGGTAACAATGACATTGTATCAAATATGTTGGTGTTTAAAATATCATCCTAGGTGATATAATGGGATGTTATGTCATTATTACTAGTCTCTTCATTATTCTTATACATAGTATCTCTCTAAAACTTGATGGGGTCACCCCAAGCAATTTAAATCCAAGGCCTCAACTTCTTATATACATTGTTATGATTATTGTCTCAAGAATACCTTGGGATTATACCACCAAATCCTTTAATTGATAGTCTATATGGTCCATTATTATTTTTATATGGGTTATTTAGTGATTTGAAATCAATTATCAAAACCATCACCATACAACCAAGATCCTTTAAAACTAGTTGGTCGATATTGATTGGGTGATGTATCTAGTATAAATATGAGTGGCTCTTGTAGAGAAAATTTGGATTTATTTCACTAGATCATATCAAGCCTACTAAGGATAGGTTTGAGTATTCCATATTATTTAGGGTATTTGGTTAGCTTTCCAACATATAAGGCATCCTAGATGTGGTATGTGGTGATAACCTTGTCCTTAATGGTAAAATGAGTAGAAATGTTCTTAGAAGGTGGACTAGAAAAAGTGGAGGTGAGGTCACTAGGCTCGATGTAATTAGAATTTAGAGATTCATGAACTTTTATTTATTCTTATTATCTAAAAAATTAGTTCTTTGAAAATGGTTGTAGTTTCCATACTCGACTTCTCAATTTTTATAATACTAGTATGGTTGAAAATTGTGATGGATAGTAACCTCAAAATTTAAATGAGGGAATTTAATACACTAATTCAAGGTAAAAGGTACAAATCATACTTTTTGGATTAAAAGGTAACCTTAAATTATATTATAAGGTAGTTATATTTCAATAATGTGGTATAAGGTATCATGGGTGATAAGCCCAACAATGACTGACAAACAAATGGTACCTATAGATTCTCTCTTTACATTATCATAAACATTAATTGTAATAGTATATGGTTACATGTTTGTTATTGTGTAACCCATAATTATAATTAATTTCAATAATGATATGTTTAACCCTAAACCATTGTCTATAATAACCCACTTGACTTTGTGGTAAGAAAGGATGGCCTTGATGTGCAATGGATTATTGTGAAGGGGACAAAGAAAATGACATATCACTTTGGTCAAATGTGAATTATTACCTGGGGATAAATTCACTAGCAATGATTGGAATTGGGTAGGATTGATGTCATTCAGTACCTTGTATTTTTGGATAAATTCATTTAATATGGTCATGTGAACTTTAGACATACATAAGAGATCCAAGATGGATATCTACTAAGGCATTTTACTTAGTTTTTTACTAATATTATATGTATTCTTAGTAAAAGGATGAGATGGTTGGATTTTTATGGGGTAGAGTTTGGAAAAGGGTTTGGATTAGCATTTTTATTGGAAGAAGTCAAATGGCCTTAGAGAGTAACTCATGGCCATCTAGTTGTGAATATGTAATTTCAAGTCAAGAAAGAGTCATGTGAATTAGAAGAATATGGTGGAAGTCTAGGAATGGTAATTCATGATGGTTGAGATGCAACTATATTACTCTAACCCATTATATAATTACCAATGGTCAAAGGTGGTGGCATTAAAATAGAAGGAATAACACTCTGATGAGTGTTAGCTAGCCTAAAAGGAGTGAATTTGATAGTGGTAATATGTCCCATGATATTTTAGTAATAATAAAGAACACTTACATAGACAACTTGGTTGGTTTGTGTATCATGATCCTAATTATTATTATTCTAGTTATGATTTTGGCCTTGTCTTTATTGTTGATGTTATCCCTATCATTAGTTCTGATTAGTGTGTTGTTACTGATTATTATGCTTGGGAAAGGGGTTCTTGTAGATTGTCGTATCTTAGTTTGTGTTGGGTGATATTTTATCTAATTTAATTTCCCATTCTCAATCAAATATTCAATTAGGTGTCTCAACTATATGCACTTATAGATTAAATGACTAGATATGTGTGGTAACTATAATACTCATTATCATGATACCATGTTGGCTTAGGTTGGCCTTCTAGAAAGGGTTTTGGATTAAGCCACATAATCATATTGGTTGTCACTATATTTTGGAAAACAACCTCAATGGGTTCCCTAAGGTCATTGAAAACTCTATCTTTTTAGTATCCTTATTATGGGGGAGCTCTATGTAATGAAATTTGAGTGTTATGTGGGGCATTTTGAATAAGTTATGGTTGTACTATTTGCATATGTATTGCCTCTATAACCCCATTACTAACCTTTTTTTAATGTTTAACAAAAGCCTTTAACTTTTTAGTTATGGTGGTCTGAAATTGTACTTGATTTGGTGTTCGGTTCTAGATTGGTGTTCTAGTCTAAGAGTATATCTTTATAATACCCTTATTGATAAGTGATTTTTCTATCTACACCCATTTTTTAATGATCTCTCCAAACATGTTGGCATAGTTGAGTTTCATATTATGAGTGAGCTAGACATTTAGGTTTTGTGTAAATATGCATGTTAATTATGTGTCAAGAAAATTACATAAGAAATGAATAGATAAATCTATCCACATTTATAAGTATGTTCAGAAGCTCTCTCAACCTCATTGCTTGGTTTTTCACAAATATACAATTATTAAATCAATTTATGTCTTGTAAGAGAAATGATTGAATTTTTTTTATGATAAGTCATTTAAAGTAATTATTGGCCCCTTAAGTAATTTCATATGACATTATTGTTTTTATGAACCCAAGCTACATGGAAATAGGCATTGAAAATAAATATTTTTATAAGCTACCTCTTGTCATGATACAAAGAAATATTGTAGATTTTATTATATCTCCTTTATCATTATACTTGTCAAATTTTGGAATTTTAAAATGAGGTGGGAAAGCTACTTCAATAAATTTGACATCAAATGGATAAGGGCATATTTCATCAAACTTATACTTCTTGAGTACTTTCTTACCTGATTATAGTTTTGAAACTATATCCTTTATTGTATTCTATTCATGGATATTGGGCACATTATACACTTAAAGGAGGTAACTTTATCAGGTATTAGGGATTTTTTGGCCTTAGTCAGCATGAGCATAAGTAGGAATGGATCCTGCTTACATGTTTATACTAGTGATATTCACCCTATTTCCTAATTTTTTCATTTGATGAGGGATATACTATTGGTTTGGATTTGAATTAGAATAGGTGAGTTATTACTTTTATCAAATAATCCATTATTATGAATGGTAAGGGATCTATTGTTGATCTATCAAAATATGTTGTTAGTTTTGATTAATTTTCTGTTGATTTAGAAGAATTCATTTTTGTTACTAGTTTGGAAGAGGAAATTGTTGCTTTTGTTATGAATTATAAGAATTTAGTAATGTGTTTTGTGAATTATCCACTACCTATTGTGGTGTAGTATTATCTATAACCTATTATAAATAATCTAGCACTTGTTGTGAATCACCAATTACTTGTATTACATTGGAAATGAACTTTTAATGGATTGAAAATTGTATGTTGTGTATCAAGTGGAACTTATTGTGAAGCATTCTTTGGTACAATTTATTCAAGAGAATTCAAATAATCTACATCAAATGTATTATTAGATAGGTCTTATTTAATTTATTCATGTGACTAATATTATTTTGTAGATGCAATATTGTTGAATGAGGTTATAGCTAAAGAATTTGTTAAGTCAGAAACAAGTTGATCTATATAATGTTGACTAATTTATTGTATGGTGGATGCTATAATGTGACCAGTTTGGGAAGGATCAACCAATGAATGTTTCCCTTTTCTAGATGAAGTGATGGTCAATTTTAGAATTTGAATATGAGGTTTTTATTGTAGTTTCTCTTATAATTAGAAAAGTGTATTTAATTATTCCATTATAAAATTAGGTGGGATTTTATCCACTGATTCTATTAGCCTTGAGAGAGCTTCATCTTCATCTTCTATAAGTTGGTTATTGAATAGACCTTGGTTTTATACCACAATGGGAGAGATATATTTAAACACAACTATGTGCTCCTTTCCATCATTTAAATTGTATTCATCAAAGTTAGGGTCATAAGAAACCCCACTATGAGTAAACATCAGCTTGTTTGGAATGCTCCTAGTTTTGAAAATTATTGTAAATGTGATCTTAATTTAGATTGGTATTTGGGAGTTCATAATAGTTCCAAATGGTCATTTTAATTTATAATCAATTTTAAAAGTGTTTGAATTGATAAATGTAATTTTATAATAAGGGTAAATTCCCTTGTCTTTGAAAAAAAGGTTTAGTGCAAAAATATCAAAGTCCAAAATGAAACTATAATGTGCACAAATGGTCTTGGTTTTAGAATTGAAATTTCTTGGAAATGATCTTGACCTTGGTTGTTCTTTGATTTTAATTTGGAATGACATTTGAGTATAGTCAAATAATTTAAGATTGGAAATTGGTTAGGCATAAGAAAATGTAAGTCTAAATCATAAATGAAATAGGCAACATAACCTTACCAAATGGGACAAAGGATATAATTTCAAGTGGTAAGAGAAACAATATGAAAATGAATAAGGTTGGCTTAGGAATGTGGACAATGTAATGGTATCAAATGGAAATTAAAAGAAACAAAATGGTTCTTTGGAACTTAGGGTTTAGGTTAACATAATAAAACCTAAGTTTGAATTTTGAATAGGAATGGGCAATGTAAAACCTCAATGTGTAAATAAGTGACAATGTGTTTGAACTTGTTTAGTCTTTGAGAACTTTGTGTACTTATTTTCAAATGAGGAAGTGAATACAAAATGGGTTTCAATAAAATTAATTCAATAAATCACATGAAAACTGACATGGGTTATGAGATAGTCATTGAAGACTTTTGATATAGTTGTGTTTGAGAAGATAAAATTTAAGGCTATTTAAATAAATTATTTCATGTTATTGGTAGGGTTTTCAAGCCTCCCTTATCTCAAATGTTTATACGTAAAAGGAAATATTTATGGGCTGTTAACCTTTCCACCCCTATATCAATGAGATGTCCATGGAAAATATGATTTTCTACCTTAATTTTTCAATTGGAAAACTAAATGGTCCCAATATAACTTATGGTACATGGTCACTTTATATTAATCTATCAATTATATGTGAGGTCTTACAGGACATTCACTAAAGGATCTAGTCCCTTTTCAACCACTTAAACTATTAGGGTCTCAATGAAGTGATACCAGTGCAACCAGGCTCCAAAGTGCATACTAACTAAGATACCCCTATAAATGTTCTAATTTTTACACCCCATTAGATAATAGGGTTGGTACAATGCTAGGATATCACTTCTTAGGTCAAGACACCCATAAATACCGATGGGAAGATGATGAAATCCACCCTAAAATTCATATAAAAATGAAAAAGGGAAAGACATACTTGATTTATAACTTAGAATACACCATGAATGAGCAAGATAAGAGCATAAATCAAGTTATATTTCAAGAGACAACAAAACAATCAAACAAGGAATTGAATAAATAACTTAAGTGAAGAACAAAAAAGTAAAATTATCTTAAGATCACAAAGGCAATGGTGTTTGTTCTTTCTTAAGCACTAAATTGAAAATGTGAATGAATTTTGCCTTTTGTGGGTTATTTTTGAAAAGAAAAAAACCTAAATAGAAATTGAAAATTGAAAAATAAAGGATTAGATTTTCAAACAAAGGTTTTAACTATCCAAGAAAGCTAATTTTAACTTAACTCTTAAGAATTTTGACACAGGGTGACTTTGTCATTTATCAGAACAATTTCATTGATTCTAAATCATTATCACCATTCTTTGAATAATTTTCTTTTACTCCACAATTTCTCTGATATTCAAATTGAGTTCACTATTTTACTAAAAATTCATTGTTTTCACATTCAATTTCATTATTTTCACTTTCATGTTCACTATTTTTTCTAATTTTCTATTCCAATTCACTATTTTTAATGCAAGTTCACCATTCCTATCAAACATATATAAATTTAGATATAAAGTCATAAAAATTATTTTGGTGATCTATAGGATAACTTTCTTGATTACGTGGTCAATTTTGTTAGTCTTTAGGGTGACTTCATTGATAAATAGGTTGACTTTGTATGATATATTGGATAAATTCATCAATTAGAAATAACATAAATTTAAGAAATTTAAAATAAAAAGAATCAAATCAACACCAAAAGAAGGTCTGATTTATTAATTAGAAGACTTAGAAATGTCTAATGGAGGTATGTGAGATGCATGGTCCCATCAGGTGTGCCATTCTGTGGAAAAAGAAACATAAAGAGGGTTAATACAATGTAGTAGAATGAAATCCAAAATGAATTCAAGAACTGACACTCTATGCATGCTCCCTAGGGTGAGCTAGAGTCACTATATAAGGAAATCAATAATATAAGACACATAAAACATTAACCTTCCTTAAAGACCCACCTAAAAAATATTTTGTAAATGATTGTGCTTAGTTTGTCGATTAGGAGTCTTTGTCAATACACTTTGTTCATTCTAATGACATCTCCTCTTGTCCACCAATGGGTTTGACCAATTAGGATGAATAAATTATGAAGCTTTTTATCATGATTTTGAAATTATATCTTTTCACAATAAAGCTTGAAAATTATTAAGGGAGGCCTTTATGTTTATTATTTTCATGAAATGATACCGACTATCCATCTCAAGATCAAGATGTGTGGTCCAAGATTGATTCAACTTTAGAGACCAAATTAAATTAATATTTTAGATGGAGTAATTAATAGGGATGGATTATATAATTTAGATATTTATTAAATTTATTAAGCATGGCTTGTATTTTCTACTTTGTGATTGATGATGTCACCTTTCAGGATATTTATTGAATTTTCATTTTCAAAAATTTGATAGTAACTAATTTGATATGGATTTTTCACTTAAGCCGTTAATTGGATTTAATTAGTTAAGTGAATATAATTAGTATTTTTTAAATTCTTATAATTTGATTATTTGACATGCACTGTTAATAAAAAGCATCAATTTGCTAGGTTGCAATTTGAGTATAAATGATCTAGAAGGAAGTGATGATTGCATATAAAGTAATGCCTCAATTATGGACATATTGACATAGTTTGGTAATTACAGATGATGTGTGCAAATGAATTAGAGTGTTAAAGTGGTTTTGGTCCAATTTTTGCATTATTGTAGTGAATTCATTTAGACTTCAAATTTTGACATGGTAGAAGTGAGAATTGAGTATCTAGATAAATAATGAGAGAAAACGTAGGAATTTAGGGTTTTAAGGATGGAAATCCCTTGAAAAAAACCATATGAATGGGATTTCATAAATTATATAAAAAAATAAGATATAAATTCATGAATATGAAACCCTATTATAGAAATATGAACCCCTAAATGAAAGTAGGGTTTGTTATGTTCATTACAATGAACTGGTTCACCAAAATGTTTTTACTAGATTTGGATTTAGTGGCCTAAATAATCCAAAACATTGAGAATAATAAAATTTTCTAAGATATAGCTAAAATGAAAGAATGTAAGTGTAACTATAATTTATTTCAAATTTCTATTTATATAAATAACCAAGGGAATAAGGTACTTATCTTGTTTAAAATTTTGTTTTGTTTTTTGCTATATTATAGCCATAAAATATGATCTACAAGGGCTATGTGTTGACTGAGATAAGGATATAAATTATTTTCACTTTCAATAAAATTATAGTATTCCTATGGTAGTTGGATATTATGCTAGTATATGATAGTTTGGATTGTTGTGCATATGTATGTAAAAAGCTCTTATGTATTTTGATATCTTTGGCCATGTGCAGATAGTAATATTTTATTCTCCTTACTTCAAACCTTAGATTCCACTTTTGATACCACTATAAATATTATTAGTGTTTTAGGTTAGATTAACCTCAACCAGTTACTAGTGACTAGTTGGTTTTTCCTGCATAGCCAATAATCCAAATAAGTCTCAACCAACATGTGAATTCATTTATTCAATGAGTTATATTCACACTATTTGTATATATTTCATCTTTGAAGTTTGAATCTATATTGAAACATAAAATTTCAACTATATTTTAGTAGACCTTTTTGTGTGTGGGATTGTATGCCTTGATTGGGATGTGGTCAAGTTAGAATGGTTGTGGCTATTGGTGTTGTTTTTAATGTCAATTTTGGCCATTGGTGTTTCTTATAAGATTGGTTGTGGTTGTTGGTGATGTTTTAAAGGATGAATATGATATTTTTAAATTGGTAGTGAGATATAGGCCTCTAATTTATGTCCCATACCAACCAATATCTCCAATCAAAAGTGATTTGGTTCATATCTCTAGTCTTTGTAAAATCATTTACCCATAATAAAAAAAATGTAAACTCATGTAAATTAGATAATAAGACACAAGACAAAGATAAATGAACTAATAAATTCCTTAGTCATGATTAATATTAAATATATGTAATGTCATTAATTATAAAAAACAAGGCTTCTACTTAATTGGGGTGTCTACATTACAAATCTTATAGCCAAGACCTTGGTTGGAGATGTTATAGAATGGTATAATCACCTTATAACACCCACTCAATTATTCAAAAAGAATAATTAGTCAAAAGTCTAGTTAAATTAATTATAATATGACAAAATTCTCAAAAATAATCTTAAAAACTTCATTAATGATAATAAATTACCTATAAAATCCACTAATGATTTCAAAAAACAATGTAATTTCTTGATGTGTAAATTGGATTATAACTTGAGTTATGAACAAATATTCAATCTCTTTTTTACTTCTCTAAAATCCCTTATCCAATTAAAAATAATTGTTTTATCATAATATTATGGAAGAGGAATTTGATCAAGCTAAAAGGCAAGATTTACTTATGATCTAATTTAAACCATCTCAAAATGCCAATATGGAATATTTTCAAATACAACGTAGACACTAGAAATCTGCACATGATGGTTATATATTTTTCATTTCCCCTAGACCACCTTAGGACCTGTTTGGGCCCAACCATTGGCCTTTCAACCAAAAAATAGGCTTGACCCTATTCATATTGACCTATTAACCAAACCCACCTTTTAAACCCAATTTGACCTTGACCCTTGACCACAGACATTCACACTAACTATCAACGGTCACCCTGACTACTGATGATCAAGTTCTACCATTTGAACCAACTTAATTGGCCCTTCAATTTTGAATTGATTTTTTATAATTAGAATGTCTAATTAATGTGCATTCCCATGCATGTTGAAGTTAAAATTATACATCAATTTGAACCCTTTGTTAATGTCTTGATGCAACTCTCCTTCCTTGCCTATAAGATTAGAGGAGCGGGAGGTGAAAATGTTTCAATAACTATCAAGAGATTTTTCATCTAGAGCTTCTTTTATAGGTGTTCTTCTAGTAATCTAGTGATCCATCCATCATGTTAAATATTTAAAGTGATGTTTCCTCTCATCCAATAGCCAATTATCATTACTCTATTAAAATCATGTTAGACTCCACCAATGAGCCAACCACCTCAACCATTCACAAGATCAACCTTCTAAAAGCTAGGTATTTGTTTTCCATTATTCAATAGCTTTATTTGTATTTCACAACTAAATCAACATAAACCAATCTCTTATAATTACCTTTTGTGATCCCATTGATCTAACTTTTATCAACCTAGACCTCAAACATAGTAACTATTGATGATCACCTTGATCCTTGATGGTATGTCTAACTGCCAATGATCACCTCAACCCTCAACAATAACCTTAACCACTGACAGTCACACCAAAAACTGATGGTCACTATGGTAGAAAATAATATAAATCTTTTTTCATCCACCTACCCTCAACCAAATCTAGTTTTATTTTCATCTACCTGATCATAGACTCCTAACTATTTTTTAAGCACACTTAGCCTATTTAGCATTAGTATTGAGCCACTTAATGATATATTATTCATTTTATTTATCAAGCATTTCTTGTATTCAATTTTAGTAGATTTTGATTATTAATGCAAGTAATTTATCTTATATTTTCTAAACTTAATTATTTAAAATGTGTGGATTTATATCCCCTAAGGTAGCTCTTACTTCCAGGATCTAGCTAGTGCTAGGTAATCCACCCAGCTAACTATATAACCAACCATTTGATTTAGTGTTGTTTTATTTTCATGTCGTCCTTCCAATATAAAGAGAAGCTCTTCACAATCACTTGATTCAATGCATGCACAACCAAAAAAGTTTCTGAACCATACTCGTATCTAGTTTCTTCTTCTTCTTTTTTTGAAAAATAGGCTAAAATTCACTAAAACATTTTGGCATGGTGGGTGGGACCTTGAGTCTCTACTCAGACTTCTTTTATTTGTATCTACATGCTATTCTCCCTATTATGTGTTCATAAATAAAATTTTAATTTATTTTGGGCTTAAAATCAAATACATACATTGATTTATTTCAAGTTTAGTTCACATAGTTTAAATTAAAACAAAGTAATTCAATCGTAACATCACTTTTGTTTCTCATACTAAACTAGACCATCTACATCAATCAAACATAAAATAACTTAAGTCAAGGCATGACTAGGATTTAATCACCTGGTATTCACCTTACCCTTTTTTTATGGTTGTACTTGGAGGTCATGACCAAGGAGAGAACCAAATCATCTCTCTAGTTGAGTATAAACTCTAGAGATCAATATATATTGGCTAAGCACCTAACACCCTTATTATTGCAGTTTGTGAAGTGAGGGGATATGCCCCAATACCAAGCCATGTATTTATTTCTAATATAGATCATTTATGAGAGCTTAAAGAACCTAAAATCATCCATAGATTTATTTTCTAGTACCTATTCTATCAGCCCAAGTGGAGTCACATAGTTTTTTGAAAGCTTAAGGCATAAGCTAAAAGAGAGTCTAAAAGGGAATTTAGGACTTAACATACTTTTTGGAGTATGATTTATTTCCTTGATCATTTATTGTCTTATCTCTATTTGAGTGGTGATATTTTTTGTGTATTCTCTCTCCCTTATCTTGTATGGTTCTAACTCACAAGTAGTGAAGGAACTTAGCAGAATAGAACCCATCACCAAACCAATCAACCTCTTATAACTCCTCATCTATGGAGTACATTTATAAACTAGAGAACTCTCCTGACCCTTTTATATGTCCTTTTCCTTAGGAATCCCACCAAGGAGATATAGACTTTTCCACCTTCATAGATAATAATCGCGTGTCCCTTCAACATTATATTAACACCATACCTCATCATACCCTTAATTTGGCCCCACCTGTACACCCACCTTATGGCATGCCTTCCCACTTTATGGTAAACACTTCTATTTCCAAAATCACCACCCAACCATTGAATACCCAAGATTCTTAATATACCAATAATCCCTTGGATACTACTATGGAAAACCAACCTGCCCAACCCATACACACCCTTATACCCATCACCCCCACCAACAACTCCTTTACCTTAAGGGCAACACAACCACTAACCACCTATACTCCCCTCACCTTTGGAATAACTACCACTATAATTACTAAGCTTACTTTAGCTACCACCAATCTAGTAACCACTACCCCACTTCAAAAGCTTATGGTGTCTATACCTTCTACCCTACCACCAATAAGTATAAAGGTCACTACACTTCCTATTATAGCCAACCCAACTATAGATTCTTCCTAATAGGTTCCAATTAAACCAAAATTGGGTTACATACCTAACCCATAAGGGCATGTACATCTACCTATTACCCAACCACCCACATCTACCTACCCTTACATAGATTCCACCCAACCACTAGTTTTCACATACAAATATGTGGTAGCTTCTCAACCTCTTACCAATTATCAATATGTCACCTAACCATAATAACAATATGCACCTTACAACCTTTCTAGTGCCTAACCCCAAATAGATCTAATCATAATGCTCATGCATAAAATGACTACTTTAGAGCCATCCATCTTTCATGCTCATAACATCTTATCATATGACCAAATCTATAACAAACCCATTCACCCCTCTATTTGTATCAGACCATATCCTCCTCAATGGGAGCTTCCCAAGTTTTATAAATTTCAAAGTAAGTAATATCCCCAATAGCATCTCAAGGGATTTAGGCATTCATTTTATTTAATTTCCTATGATGATGCCCTCTTTCTTCATTTCTTCTCCATGTCCATGTCTAGTCCAGTATTAGACTGGTATAGTGCCATAACCAAACACTCTCTCTTTTCCTTCACCCAGATATCCCAAACCCTCTTAGATCACTTTTCAAAAAACATCTCCAATAAATTTTTCATCGTGTACCTTTAATCTATTCATAAATTTGATGATGAATCTATTGCCAATTTTGTAGCTCATTAGAGAAGCCTAATCAATCAACTTTCCTTCTCTTTACCCCAACTTGAACTGATAGAAATTTTTTCTTGGGCATGTTCTAAGAACATATCTTCTACATTTCATGTTCAATGCTTCATAACCTTTGATGAAGATTTTACAATGGAATGTAAGCTAGAAAATAGAGCCATCAATGAAGGAAAGTTAAAGTTGAAAAACAAAAAATCTACCTATAAAACTAATGAGGCATCTTCCTCTAAACCAAGAAACAAAACCAATACCAATTCCAAAAGCAAGGGTACTATGAATTTTTTTATCCTTAAGACTTCTCCTTCACCATCTGTCAATCAACCAAACTTATCTAACTCCTCCAAACAAAACACAAGGAACCAAAACTAAAATAGTTAGAAGCAACTTACTCCACTTGGAGAATCTTGTGCTTTAGTCCTAGATAAGTTACTAAAAGATAATATCATGCAACTTCCTCCTATCAAACCTACTTTTAAATTTTATTCCTAATGTCCTACACATATTTAGTATAATGATAATGACCTATGTACTTTTCATTGAGTAGTTGAGCATGACATTAACAGGTGTATTACCTTAAAAAGTGTTATCCAAACCCTCATTAACAAGGGGGAGCTTATACTAGACAAACCTAATGCACCTCTAAACCAAGCCCTAAATATTTTAATACAATTTTTTCCCAATAATTCACCTACCAAAAATGAGAGCAATAAAATTGTGTTCTTGTGATGCCCATACCATCAATATGGTTCTTGACATGCTCATTACTAAAGAACTTACCACCCAATCTACCTATTCTTTGCCCTCTTCACTTATGGAGGTAGTGGAGTGAACTTCCCCTCTTTTAGAGACCCAAGTTGAGGAATTAACCTTTTCCTTTCCTCCAATTATTGATGTAGTGGAGTCATCATCCCCTCCTTTGACTGACATACTCAAGAAAGTAACCATCACCACTCTACCTTCTCCCTCAAATACCAAATAATTGACTTCCCCTTTAGAGATCATTTCCAAGAAGTAAATCACCATATCTATACCTCCTTCAGAGGAACCACCCATCCAAACATTTCATCCTTTAATTGAGGAAAATTACAAGGTCACCATTCCCCTTTATGAACCCATAGGTTTATCTTTTGAGTCCACTATCCAGGGAACAAGACCAGACTACAAACCATTCTCTATATTAGTTCAGAGACCAAAATTTGTCTGCAACCCTGATGTGGATTGGGCCACTTTATGGCATCAATCGAGGATCCATTACATCACCAAATTAGAACATTTAACCACCTCATTGATATACCAAGCCACCACTTCTATTATCCAAAACCCTATCTTATCAATAAATCTAATAAAAAATGCTACCAACCAAACCATTTATCAAGAATCCCATGCAACCAAATCAAAAATAATCAAATCATATTGTCTAATGAAACCCACCAAACCAGCTAAAAACCTTGGCATCTTCCCTTAAAACTGGAGCTCACCTCACCAGACCCACCAACCAAGCACCAAACAAAATTAACCAAGGAGGTAAAACCACTAAAAGGCCAGAGGGCCAAAATTATACCTCCCTCAACCTTTCCTTCTATCTTTGGGCCTCATTCCTCCACTTTTATTATAAATATTACTATCTAAACCAAAACCCAACCACCATTGTTGGTTACACCAACACACTTACTTTCTAACACACCCATCTTCATCGAGCCATCAATAACCAAACTACCTACTCTAAAATATACTACATATAATGTATTAACTTCCACCTTGCCAAATACAAAACCATCAACTAAGAAACCATCTTACCCAAAACCTCTACCACCAAACCTATTCTTATAAGACTTCCATGTCACCATAAAGGCCAAAACATCTAAACCCTCTCCACCTTTATCTAAATCTTACTTTATTATTTTTCAAAGGTTACTACAAGCCTCTTTCTTGACCTTACCTCCTGTCAGACCATTTGACCCTCTAGGTCCAAAACCCACTTGGTATAATGACCACCAAGTATGTTCCTATCATAAGACACCCAAGCATGACACAGAGAGCTACAAAGCTTTACAAACTATAATCCATCATCTCTATGATGAGGATTATCTATTAACATAGGAACCTCTCATGAGCCCATTACCAATTTTCAAACCAATAACCACTACCCAATGCATACCTAATCCCCCTAGTCTTATTTTAGAGTGATGAAAAACCAAGCCAATCTCATACCCCAACACTTCCGTCCATCCATATGATCCATGTGGTCACATGATCACATGCTAAAAAAAATAAGGGGAAAGCTAAAGTGTCCATCCCATGGACATAACGATCTTCCACCTCCCAACCAAGTCATAATCAAGCATCTTCACATTCAACCAAATCCAAGGTATCTATCTTGGATACCTCCCAATCTAACCCCTTCGAATCAATAAGCGGAGTGATTCTAAAATAAATTCATAAGACCCCAACAACCATGAGATTATATGAGTTGATTTTTACACCACCTCATTATTTCCAAATCATGATAGAGGCATTGTAATCAATAGAGGTCCAGCCTAAAGACCCTCAACCTATAGTAATATTTACTGGAAATCTCCAAATTTCTAACCTTATCACCTTAAAAGATTTAAATATACCTTTTATCCATATAAATGACCTTCATCCCTCTCTCTTTATTACTCCCTACATTAACCAAACCCATATGAAATAGGTCATGATCAATGGAGGATCCAGTATTAATATCATCTCATCCCATCCTTATGATCAGCTCAAACTACCAAACAATGTCATGTCTAAAACCTTGACCATCCTCTGATCCTTTAATGACACCATCGCCACTACTTTAGGAACTATTGTCCTTCATATCCATTTATGACCTTGCATGCTCCCAAATCTCTTTTATGTAATGGAAGGTGAATTTTAGTATAATGTTTTGTTGGGACAACCCTGGTTTTGCTCCATGGGTTATGTCCCCTCTAACCTTCATCATTACATCAAATTTGAGCATTAAGGTCATGTTATCACTATATAGTGATGTCATGTTATCACTATATAATATAACTTAAGCCCCTTTTCATCATACAACATGACTTATCAACATAATTACCTCCTCCTACCTCCATCTAATCCACCCTCATTGACCAACAACAAGCCCTCAACCATGAAGGATGAACCTATATATTCTTCTACCGATGCAACATCTACTAGCTCATCCATCCCTTTAAGCTAAATCCCAACCATAGACCACTTGGAATCCACATTCTAATATCTTTCATTGAGGAAATATTGCCTCCTCACCCATGATGCTTTCCCTAATCCCTAAGAGTATGGGAAACTTGACCACTAACCTAGGTATAACCCTAATATCAAAGCCATTATTCCCTTTAGACCTTCAAACTATCAAACCCATTTCATCTATGTAGGACTTGACAAACCAATTAACACTTCTACCACCTTCTCTTCACCTCAACCATTCACCTCTAGATTTTCCTAATTGGACAACCTAGACTTTGCCAGGACATACCTCCATAGGTGAACTTGGAAAGGATTTGGTCTTAGATGATATGAGCATGGATTGCATGAGTTTATTTCAATTAAGATCAAAAATCCTCATGAGAAACATGGCCTTAGTTTCATTCTTCCCAACCCAAAGTACACCAAACCCCTACCACCATCATTATTAAAGAAGAGGTCCCTTCCTCACCATCCCTTTCTCCTCTTGAGTGTGTGGATGATGGAGTCATCCCACCTAAATTTTATTTCATTAACATGATCAACCTCAAACCCCTAACTTATCAAAAGGAAGGGGAAACTATAACCATCCCTTTGACCCATCTTGATATTATAGGAGATGACTCCCCTACCATTAGATCCATTCAGTACTAGGATAATGATTCTATCCCCACATATCTTAGTACCCTAAATTATTCCATCCATAAATCCCTTCCTCCTAAGATTTTGATCATGTTAAATGAATCCACCATAGATATCAACTTGGGCACTCTGAACAACCCTCACATTGTAAAACTTAGCCAATTTCTAAATTCTAAGCAACTTTGATACTTCCATTCTTTTCTCCAAGATTGCAACATAGAATTTTTTTGGCATTACAATGGGATGCTAGGAATTGACCTTGCCATTACCACCCATAACATAGTCATCAACTATAATGCCAATACTATCAAGCAAAAACATTAATAATTACACCCTCACATAGCCCTTATCATCATAGAAGAGATTCAAAATTTCCTAAGTTCATTAAACCCATTGATTACCCCCAATGGATATAGAACATCATTCCTATCACCAAAGCCATAGGGGGACTATGAATTTATATGGACTTTCATGACCTCAACCTTATCTACCCAAAAGATGACTTTTTTCTAGCAAGCATTAACCAACTAGTTGATCTTACAACCAACCATGAGATGTTATCTCTTATGGATGGATTCTTGGGTTACAATAAAATCCTAATCACCCCTAAAAATCAGCATAAAACCACCTTGATCACCCCATGGGGAACATTCTAATATAGGGTCATGCCTTTCAAACTAAAGAATACTGGTGTAACCTACCAACGTGCCATGAATTACATCTTCCATGACCTTATCCAAAAAATTGTTGATGATTATTTGGATGAACTTCTTAGGAAATAAAAATATTGTAAGGATCATTTAACCATTCTCAAGGTTATCTTTGAGTGACTCATCTATAACCATGTCTGCCTCAACTCTAAAAAGTACATTTTTGGGTCCTATTAGGAAATCTCCTGGGGTTTATCATTTCCATTTGGGGAATCAAAGTCAATCCTACCAAAATCAAATAAATACTTGACATGCTTCCTCCAATCAACCTCAAGAAAGTCTATGGTTTGCAGGGGCAGCTCTAATCCATTTATCATTTTATCTCTCATATCTTAGACCAATGCCAACCCTTCCATCACCTTATAAAAAAGGATATATATTTTAAGTGGAACAATGATTGTCAAAAATCCTTTGATTCAGTAAAAGAGTATCTTTTGTCTCCACATATCCTCACCCCTCCCAAGGATGACCAACCTTTATACCTTTATATCTCCACCACTGATCACTCCCTAGGGGCAATGCTTGCTCATTAGGATGAACAACATAAAAAACAATCCATCTACTACATTATTCACATGCTTGTAGAGTATGAGATTTAGTATACCCATATTTACAAATTTTGCTTAGATTTAGTCTTCATGGCCACCAAACTTTGCCACTAACTTCTTAAACACAAGACCTAAATCAAAACCAATATCAACCTACCCATGTATATAACTCTAAGCATACCAAAACCAATGTATGGCCAAGTGGCTCATGCTTTTATCAAGTTTTTAAATTGAGTTTATTTAGTATAATTTAAATAAAGGGTAAGTCATTTCTAACTAGTTCACTAAATCAGCATTAGCAGACAACCAACCTCCTCCTCTTGAGTTCCTTGATGAGTCTATTATGACCCTCTCTCAAGAAACCTTCATTTATCAAGTGACCATGTTCTTTAACATATCAAAGTGTCAATGTGGTGGGAGATATGGAATCATACTTATCCCCTTTGATGGTAAACCTCTTCCTTTATCTTTTAATCTTGATTTTGAATGTACCAACAATATGGTTGAGTATGAAGCCCTAAAATTTGGAGTCAAAATAATAAATATCTTTTATGGATCCTAAATTATGGTCAATCAAATAAAAACTCTTACCAATGTAATAATGATGTTTTTCAATAGTATAAGTATCTATTTGATGAAATATTAACAGCATTTGAACACTACCATATCCAATCGACCCCGTGATCCAGTAACAAGTTTGATAACACCATGGCTTCTCTCACCTCTTAGATCATATTTTCACCCTCCTACTCTAATCTATATATCATTATACATAGACTTACCTAGCCTTATTATGTCAAACCAAACTCTCCCACCATCTTCAATGTGGTGGAGACCCAACTTGACCTTTGGTATCAACAGACCTTCAACTATCTTAACCTTACCATCATTCATTTTGGTAATTTTAGGAATTCTCAAAGAGGGTTAATCTAGATTACCTCATGTTATACCATTATGGAGGGAATTATTTATAAATGCATCTTTGATGGTCTCCTCTTTCACTACCTACACAATCATGAAGCCTCTCATGCTATTAAGGAAATGTATGATGGGATCTAAGGGGAATACTTTAGTGGCCTCACCATGCTAAATGCATCCTTCACCTTAGATATTACTAGCCCATCCTTAACCAAGACTAATATGATTGTGTGAAAAGGTGGTTTAAGTGTCAACAAAATACCAATTTACATCACACACCTAGCCATAGTCTTCACATGTCCATCAATTTATTTCCCTTCTCATAATACGGTCTAGATCTTATTAGTTAGATTAACCCCCATTATTTGTAGTGACACCATTCTATCATCACCGTGATCGAGTATTTTACCAAATGGATAAATGATATTCCTCTAGTCTCAACCAAAGCTAAAAATATTATTGACTTTATCAACCATCAGATCATATATCATTTTAATGTTCTTCACAAAATTATCATTGATAATGGTAAATCCTTTACGAAAAAACAAATCTAGGGTCTTTATGATGCATTCAAGATTAAGTTAAGTTTATCCTCACCCTTTCACCCTTAAGTGAATGGATAGGTGGAGGCCTCTAACAAAACTCTTAACATCATGCTCACTAAAATGGTCAATGCATATTATCAAGACTCGCATTTTCACATCCCCTTAACCTTATGGGAATATTGTACTAGCATCTAAACCCGTATGGGTGCTACCCCATTCTCTCTTAAAGTCCAAATTCCATCTCTTCACATATTTTTTCAAGATCTCATTTTTTAAGATGATATTATCAACACCATTTAGCCAAGCTCAAGATATTTTCTGATCATAATTTAACCACCCTCACCCATATCCATGTCTATCAAGAGTACATCAAATGTGCCTATAAAAACATCTTAGAGTGGAAGAATTTAATATCAGAGACCTCACCTTAAAGGAAAACCAACACGTCACCAATATGAAAAAATTAAGTAGGGTGAGTTTTATTTCAATTAGATTAGACCTTATATCATCAACCATAAGTATGGATCAGGAGCTTACCAGTTGTCCTCTCTTGAAGGTAACCCAAAACTTGAGCCCCTCAATGCTTGACATCTGTGTCCTTTATTTTATTAAAGAGGATCAAATTCATTTTTTATCTAACTTAAGATAACCCCTTACTTTCACACCACATTCATCTCCCTATTTTAGGGGAAATTGATTAAAACTAAATCATGTGATTATCCATTAGAATCATAGCCTAATATTAAATAATGGGTACCATGGATCTACCCATGACATGATTATCATGGTACTTTCTACCCCTTTTCACAAAGACAAATTCCCATTGTAATTTTGACCTAAGCCTCTTTACACCTAATCAATATTCTTTTGATTTTAGGTTTGCCTTCATAAAGGTGAACCCTTAAGCCTATATAAGCAAGTCTATGTCAAGCAAAATCCAACAGAGAAAATAGAAAAATCCAAACCAATAGAAATTATTGTGTCCATCTATTGTACTCATATTACTTAATTACCATGATTTTGAACATTTCTCCATATATATTCTTACTTTCATAAGCCATATAGAATTATGTTTTCAAACTCTTTTAAATAGTTAGAATTATGTATTGAAATTAAATATATGATTCTTGTCTATTGTTTTAAGATGATTTTTCTATAAATATGTTTTGAAGATGTTTTGGATAAATAGGTATATATCATAAATTATCTTGTAGCAAAAGGAATCTCATTTTGCAGACCATCCTACAGCCACTATGTGACCAAAACCATGAATAAACATATTTTTATTTTCTACAACTCGACTCATAGAAATGACTCTAACCTATATAGAGATCAATAAGGAAGTATTTGAATAATAAAAAAACCTTGTTTGTTTAGCAACAAAGTCACAAGATTCACATTAAGGACGTATTTAGTGAAGGAATCAATTTCTATTATCCCAATTTGAATGTATCTTAGAATAGAATGTATATAATAATTTTTATAAAACAATATCCTCTACGATGTATAAATTTGTAGTAGTAGAGTTGATATATATATATATATATAATAGTATACGTTGAATATAGATTATCAAAAGTACATTATGTTAAGAAATTGTGATTATAACTTCATGCAATAATTTGTTGTTACACTTTTGATTAATATGAGTGAGAAATTATGAGTTCAATTTAATGTTGTAAAAGGAAGGGTTGAATCCAGACTTGGAAGGAAGAAGGCCCCCCTTTGGAAGGATATAGCAATAATCCAACCTATTTTTTTTATCTAAGCATGTTATTTGATTTCCTTTAGCACTGTGTGTTTCATTTCTGAGTTGTGTGATTTACATTATTTCTTAGATTCAATTAGGTAAGTTTCCACACACAAGAATTTATTTTATTTTACTTTTTATGTTTCATTTAAAGCATTTCATTTACTACACTTCAACATTTTAGATATAATTAGTAGAATGTCAAATGAAAGATTGAGTATGCACATAAAATGACATCATCCTATCAAGTCTACATCCCTAGGTTGACATTTAAATTAGGTATACGATAAAAATGTATGGCTACTCTCCTTTTTCATTTTTATCAAGAGAATTATATCCAATTGTGAATTAGTTGCTAGTCACTTTTGGCACCATTATTGGGGAAGGGTGTCACACACTTGTAATCTTTAATCTTGATAGTAATTATTGTTAGATATTTATTATTATTTTTCCAAAGCTTGATGTTTTTTTAGATTAAATATTTCCTACTTTCATAGTTTAAATTTCCCTTTTTGAAAGTAGGATAGTGTAAATTTTAAAAAACCCATATTACTAACCCTATGTAGGTAGGGTGGGCAAAAAGTTAAAAAAAAGTGGTTGATGTATGTAAAGTGAATGGGAATATATAAGAATATTTTTACCTAAATCATCAAAAATTGTTGTAAGATAAGAAATACATCCTATATCAATTGAGTAACATGAAGGAATTCCTAAAGATCACTCACAATTGTCAATAGAGGAGGTTGATAAAGAAGAATTTTTGGCTAGACTAGTAGCACAAGCTAGAGATCATAAAGAGGTTCACACCCTTGAAATAGACCCATAGTAACCACCAATAATAATTCCCACCTTATCATCTCATACTTAGTAATCTGAAGTTTGCTTCCCTCCATTGCCCGAATTTCTTGCTAAGGAGGCATTCAAAGCTATTCTTGCCCTTAGTAAAAACACTAGACCAATAGAATCTTCCAATTTAGAGAGACTCTTTATTGAGACACTAGTAGAATATTTTGAAACCTCCACACCATTCCCACTATATAGGAATCCATATGTTCCTAAGGAAAAATATAAAGTCTCCATCTTCTGCACCTTAGGAAATAAAAGAATTGATAGGAATTTTGAGTGTTGGGTAACAACAACCTCCTATCTACCAACACAAAGAGTATTCATGGGGGATCACTATAAAGAAAACACTACCAATGACTTTTCTACTTTTAAATTTCCTATCCTTACTCGTAATTTAAATTATCCTATGAAGAATATCCCTCACTCTGCTCTCCCTACCTTTAGAGGAAAAACAATGATAACAATACATTTCTTTTTGAGTTTTACATCTTATACCACAGCAATGATAACAATCAAGATACTTAGAAACTCACTATTTCTATAAACACTCAAAGATGCAACACTTATAGGGTTTATGGGACTTGGAAAGGATGCCATTTCTACTTGCGAAGAAATGAAGGTGAAGTTTATAATGAAATATCAAGACTATTATAGAGGTAGAAACTATAGAGGAGATGACATTTTTTGAATGACATAAGCTGATGATGAATCACTAGAATAATATATGGATTTTTTTTTGTTTATCTTGTAAAAATTCAAACAAACTACAATGGACAAGAAATCAATCAAGTTGATATTACTAAAAGGAATTAGAGATGATTGTTTGGAGGAACTAGATCTAATGTTTGGTGGTGATGTTTCTAAACTACCATTCAATGAAATAATAGTTCTATGTACAAACTACTATAGATCAACAATGAATAAAATTAGGGGCAAAACACTTCCTATAATAGATGTTACAAGACTATCTAAAGGTGAAGTTAGCAACCTAACCTACGATATGAAGTAAGACATCATTAGTCGCCTAGCTACCTAGCTTGATTCATTACATACATTTGGGATGCATGAATAAACTGAGAAAGTGTTAGCCACCTATTTCTCTAAATTTAGAAAGAAGAATACCTATTACACATGTTAGTCCATGAAATCTTGGGTAGCTAGTGTCATCAAGGAAAATCCTAAGATAGTAGAGTTGTCTACCATAAGATAAGATGAGAATCAAGTGTTTTTCATAGCTTAGTGGAAACTATGGGTACAAAGACCAGGTATGCCATCAAACTTTATGTTTGAAAATTTTTAATTCTCAAATAATCCTCAATACATTTTTTAGATGAATATACCCAATCCAAATTGGTCCCAAAAAAATTGGTAGCTACCCCTAAATCAGTTATGGATGTAATAAAATGGGAAACAACCTGAACAAGGATAATTCCAAAATTGGCAATGGTTTTATCCCTCTAATCCATGTAAATACTAATGGAGAAGAAATCAAGGATTTCCCTATCAAATGAAATAACCAAAACAATAGAAAATAATTATAAATACTCAACAACCTATTTGAACCACTCATTTACCCACCCAACCCATCTCCAATCCTATGAATAAATCAATTCAACCAACATAATACATTAAAATAATGCAATATCCAACATACACCTTGGATATTAATCAAGTTAAACTTATCTTAGGTCATGTTATTCGACAACCCACCTCACCCATCATCATAGAACACTTTTAACCAGCTTCACTCCATACTAATCCATAGCCACCCATATCTAATCTTGAGCCATGTCTATCAAAAAAATAATAATCCTCCTTTTTCAAAGAGATTGACCATATCACATCTTAAAACAAGAGCCTAAATTCAATATCTTAGGATAACTCAAGAATTTGTACATCAAAATCTCACTCTTTCAAGTAATAAAGGATGTTTTTATCTATAATAAAACTATTCGAGAGCTATGTTTGAAAAATCCAAGAAGAAATAATAAGGATCCTAAAATAGTCTAAGTTATTGGCGAATAGTAAATATAATGTTGGGAAATATAGTTCACCCAAAATATTATGATCTGGGAAGCCCTATAGTTAATGTTAGCATCCATGGCCAACCCATCTCCAATACTTTAATTGACTTGGGTGTATCCATTAATGTGATGACCATGGAGACCATGTAATAATTGAAGCTTACCACTCTTTGTCCAACACCTACCATCCTCCAAATGGATAACAAATCAACTGTTAAGCCTAAAAGAATTATTGAGGGCCTTATTATCACTATGGATTCTTGGCAATATCGAATAGACTTTATTATCCTATAGTTGAAGAGAAATTTAGGGGGCTATCCTCTCATCCTTGGTCACCCATGGTTGGCTACCATTGATGCCTTTATTGGTTGTAGGTTAGGGAAAATGCTAATTTCCAATGGAAATGACACCAAGAAATTAGTGTTGTATCCACCAACTAAGCCTTTCTCAAATGATGGACCAATCCCTTAGATTTATGACCTTGAAGAATCTATCTCTTTGTAGATGCTCTGCATAATTTCCTAGATTCCATATCTATAGGCCCAAGAAGAGGACACTATCATTACTAGTATCTTACAAAACACTGATCAACAGGATCTTGTAACCACCAACCTATTAGAATGTACACCATGTCATCTTCAAAATGCATTTCCTAAGAATTATTTTACTAAAACTATAAGAGATATTTGGGCATTCCATAAATTACTTCCCCATAAATGTAGTTATGATATTTTGATCACCAACATAGATACCATGATTTATTTAACAAAGCAATTAGATATCCTCCCAGAGAAACCTTTCAACATTAACACTTCTTTAACACCCCAGAAAGAAAGTTAGTTACTTACAATGCTAAGAAGGCACATAACATAATTTACCTAGGATTACCATGACATGAGAGGAATACCCATAGATTTATGCACACATCACATTTACATTAATGAAGAATGCAAACCTATTCACCAACCCCAATGATGAATGAATCCTACAGTCAAAGACATTTTCAAAATCAAGTTGCAAAATCTCTTGGATGTAGAATTTATTTATCCTCTCTCAGATAGTCAATGGGTCTCTCCTTTGGTAAGTTTCCCTAATAAAGGATGGAAATGGCATATTTTTTCTACTACTAAGAGTTCAATGCTCTTACTACGAAGGATCACATTCCCCTTCCTTTTATTGATCAAGTATTGGTTACGTTAGTAGAGAAGAATTAATTTTCATTATTAGATGGCTAAAGTGGTTATAATAAAATAAAAATTACTCCACAAGACCAATACAAAACAACTTTTACTTTCCCTTGGGGAGCCTATGCCTATCTCATTTTTGCATTTGGTATTTACAATGCCCCAAATATTTTTCAATAGGTTGTGTTGAGCATATTTTTTTATTTCTCCCATGACTATGTAGAAATTTATATGGATGATTTCACTATCTATGGGTAGACATTCAAGTAAATGTTGACCAACCTGAATAAAATTCTTCAACACTGCCAAGACCATCAATTATCTCTAAGAAATTCAAAGTGTT
Organism: Torreya grandis; assembly: GCA_037957365.1. Classification (NCBI taxonomy): domain Eukaryota; kingdom Viridiplantae; phylum Streptophyta; class Pinopsida; order Cupressales; family Taxaceae; genus Torreya; species Torreya grandis. The sequence continues at coordinate 3,019,327 of JARHVA010001666.1, read as the reverse complement.
ACATGCTTATGATTGAATGGAATCTATTGGGACATCATATATATCCTATTGTAATTCAAGTTGACCCAACAAAGATAAGTATCATCAAAGATCTACCCACACCAAATAAGTAGAAATATGTTAGAATTTTTTTAAGACATACTAGTTGTTATAGATTATTCATCAAATATTTTAATACAATTATCACCCCATTGTTTGGATTGCTTACTAAAGATTATGGATTTACATGGACTGATGATTATCAAACTGCCTTTTAGCAACTCAAATACCTACTCATAACAAATCCTATTCTAAGAGGGATTGACTAGAATAAGCCTTTTAAAATTCATATGAATAAATTTGACATAACTTTATAATATATCCTTGGCCAAAAAGATGAATCTTTGAGCTATGCAATCTATTTTATCAATAAGAATATTCAAGGAGCTAAACTTAACTACACTATAATAGAGAAGGAATTTCTAAACATCATCTATGTCATCAATAAATTTTGACATTACATTATAGGTTACCAAGTATTCATCCATAGCAATCATGAAGCAATAATGTATTTAATGAATAAAACTACTATAACAAGTAAGATAATTTGTTGGTTACTTTTACTATAAGAGTTTAATATCACCATTTTAGAAAGAGTAGGTAAGGACAATATAGTAGTAGATTTTATATCTTGGTTTAAAAATGATGGGCATAGTCTTATTGTTGATGATTCTTTTTTGGATGAACATTTATTTATTGTAAAAATTCAATCTCCTTGGTTCAAATATATTGCTAACTATCTTACTACAGGATCACTACCACAACATTTCTCACCTAGGGATAAACAAAACCTGATCCAAAAGAGCAGACATTATTTATGGATTGTAGGATATCTCTTCATCATTAGACTAAACTTAGTTTTGAGAAGATGCATTCAATAAGATAAATCTTATGACATTCTTAGAGCCTACCATGATGATCCTTATGGGGGCCATTTTGCTACCAAATGGACTACCATGAAAGTATTCACTATTGGATATTATTGTTCTTTACATAAGGATACGATGATGTACACCCATAGATGTGATCAATGTCAGTGTATGGGAAATCCCACTCACTCTAATAAAATGCCATTATAGCCACAACTAGTTTTGGAACCCTTTGACAAATAGGGACTAGATTTTGTAGGTCCCATTGATCTTAAAATCAATAACAAATACATACTGGTGTGCATTGATTATGTCACCAAATGGGCAAAGGTTAAATCCTTAACCCATGATAAAGATGAAAGTGTAGCTAAGTTCCTCTATTAATAAATCTTCACCTATTATGGAGTACCAAGAGAAATAGTCATAGACCAAGGCCCATAATTCACATTAGACCTCAAAACCACCTTGATTAAAGAATATGAAATTAGACATAAGAAATCTACCCCCTACCATCCTCAGTCAAATGGTTAGGTAGAAGTAACAAACTAATAATTGGAAAATATCCTCACTAATACTATTAGCCTACATAAAAAATATTGGTCAACTCATCTTCTAGAATTAGTTTGGGCTTATAAAATCAATTGGAAAACTATAACTAATTTTTCTCTATATGAACTATTTTATGGTAAAAATATTGTTCTGCCCATTATGTTTTAACATAAGACATTAATAACAACACTTGATTTGTGATTAGACATTTTTAAAGATCAACAATATAATATCATGCATTCAAATTCACTTGATGAAATCAAAAAGGAATCACTTCATCATACTAAAATATTGCAAAGACTGTGTAGGATGGTATGACAAGAACATCAAGACTAAGCATATCCAACTAGGAGACTAGGCACTCCTTTTTTACTCTAAATACAAGGATCATAAAGGAAAGTTGTAGTCTAGATGGCTTGGTCCTTATGATATTGAATAAGTTTTTGACAATAGAGCTATAAATCTCATGACCATTGACTATGTTCACTTCTAATTTCTTGTTAATGGCCACATGTTTAAGCTATACAAGAAACCATTTTCCAATAAAAATCTCACTCACCAACTTCTTGAAGAACAACATTCATCTCTTGTTCATGAAGCCAATCAGCCTTTTCCTATAGTCAAAGGGTATTTCTATCAACCCTTCTCTAATATTTTCCAAGAGTAATAAAGCTTCCTATAACCAAAAATAACTCATTCACAATGGCTTGGTTTAGGCTAAATAAAATCCTAACCTCTAGGTTCTTGTGATTTTAGTTGAGTTTGGACCAAAAAAATTTAAAAAAAATGAAAAATAAAAAAGGCACTAATACAATAAATATGTATTATTTTCCTTTGTTTTATTATAGATTCATTCTCCTAGAGTATAAATATATTCTATTTATTTCTATAAGATGGAGAACTTGTCGTTACAGGTGCAAATCTTGATGTTATTAGGATAAAAACTTACTATTATAGGAATCATATCATACTATAAGATATATTCCTACATTCCATCATACATAGATAATTTTCTCCTACTCAAATGATAATATATGCCATGATATCCACTTCGCATCATCAATTACACATTTATAAAAGGTATTTATATAGGTGATACAATAATTATTCTATATTTATTTCTTATCATACATTTTAATTATTTCTAAAATATGATGACACTTAATGTTATTAATATGCCACTGTATCCTATCCTTATCATTCTCACTTACCATCTCCTTTGTTGATGCAACCATTGACATAACTTTTAATACCACCACTTACTCTTACCATGATTATTTTGCACATGTCGGCCTCATCCCTCAAGGACAAGTGACCAATTAAGTTAGGGGGAGATTTTCCATTAATTCAAAAGGATTATTTAACCTCTTAAATATAAAGTCATAAATCATTCTACCATTTCCCATAACCCTTTATACAAGCACCTAGACCTATAACTCACATAATATTGGAGGCAATTTGTTGAAACATGAACCATTAGATATCACCCCCTTGACCAACAACCTAGAAATCTTGGCCTTGTTCTGACATATAGGATGGGTGTAGTATTTCAATAAAATATAGGCCTTGGATGAAGTAATTGTAGAGGAATTTGATGGAACATTACATAATAGCTTAGCCATGATAAGAGGGATGAAAATAATGTTGAAAAAAATAGCCATCAATAGAGTAATAGGGCTACCAAGAAAAAGGGAGGAATAACAAGACAAATATGATGCCAAGGCTGAGAGATGAAAGTCTAGTAGAGTAAATGAGTGATGAGAAACCTCAAATTAGGGCACCATAAGGTTGTCTCTACCAGGAAGATAGGCTAAAGATACTGATTTTATCTCTAGATATTTCATCTATGAAGGAAGGTATTCTATGTTGCATGCACTACACTTCAATTTCTTGAATCATTTATGGCATGGAATGGAGATAAACATTCCCAAAAAATTTATTCACATGATCACTAAAATGTCAAAGGATTTTCAAAAAGGTAATTCTAAATCTCTCTCCCACCACTATTTCATCCAGTTACTTGTTTAAGACTGTTTTCAAATAACTAGACCCAACATTAGTCTGGAGGAATTTCTCTAATTACTAGGAAATGAAGAGAGTGATAGAAAAGGAAATGAATTAAAAGAAAAATTAGAGGTTGAATAATAAATATTAAGAACAATAACCTATTATAGAAAACCTTACTAAAGCCACACAAGAACTGATGGAAGAAGGTATTCCTACAACATAAGAACCTATAGCAAGGACTAAAGAAGGGACTTCTAAAGTCAGGGAATCCAAAAAGAAGAGGAAGAAACTCATTCTCTCACCTAATTTAGATGACTTTGAGGAAATACTTCCACCTTCTTCCAAGAAGATCAAGGTAACCTCTACTCATCATAGATCTCATAGATTGAGGAGAAAGATGAGAACTAAACCTTCTTCTATTATTCAAATAAATGAAGAATCTAGGGAAGAATGGACTACTAGTAGTAATGAATTTATAGAGATTGAAATAGATAGAGAAGATTGTTCTCCAGTATTTCATCAAGAAGAATAAAAATGATTTGAGCTTAGTTTTGAAGATTTCCATGAGGAGCCAATATAGCAAGAAGCAAAATAAATTTAGCAGAGTCTTGAATAATTACATTAGGAAGAATAAAAAGTTGAACATAGCTTTTAATAATTATATGAGGAACTAGTACATGAAGTAGCTAAACAATTAGAGCAACCTACTATAAGAATTAAATTTTCTTCTCTTGAGCAAGCCTTGCAATAAATTGAGAAACTAAGGAATTATTTGTAAGATTAATATAGTGGAGGTATGGATGCACTTACTAAAATAACTTTTCATCTATAGCCTTCAACTGAATATCATCCTATAGCCAACATTCCATAACCTTCTATAGAGGTCAATCAACAATATGAACATAAAGTTGCCCCTAAGGTCAGGTATCACTCTTATTTTGTAATATCTTCTATACTATTGAATTAGATGGATAATCACTTTGAATAATTGAAGGAACTAGGGAAAGAAAATAGGAAATTGAAAGAGGAAAATAAGTTGAAGGAAGAAAGCATTAGAAAACCAAAACAAAATGTTGATGACATGTCTGGTATAACACAAGAACTCCTTGATTGTAGGTCTCCTACAAAAGTTTATTTATTTTATCTTCAAGAACAATGGCATAAGTTTAGATTTATGATAATTTATTATGATATGACCCATGAAGTTATTGATCCCCTTTCCTTATTTTATATTTATAAGGTAAACTCACAAGAAGAAAAATCACAATTGTGTGAGTTCTACCCACACAATTATGTTCTTCCATATGATAGAGAATGGAATACTAATCTATATGTTGGAGATGTCCAAGTGCAAGCTTATTCATCATACTTGTTAAATGAATAGAGAAGAGAAAGAGACATAGCAAAATATAAGAAAAATGAGAATGAAATCTAGTTACTTATCAGGAGTGAATAAATGGCACCTGATGTTGTATTAGCTAAATGGGATAATATCATGTTGAAGAATAAAGTAAGAACTTGGTTTGATAAGAATTGTGATAAATTTCAAGATTTTTATTTTGGATTGAGATATGTTATTGGTATTGTTGTAAGAGAATCATGCAATTAATGGTGGAATGAGCTCATCCCATCACTAATAAAGGGAGATACTTATTCCCCTTTTAATTTAAATGCAACATTTATCAAGACCACAAAATACATTCTTCTTACAAGTGACATGGGATCATAATTTTTGAACCTAAAGTTCCAACCACCTTTATTCTGGTATCTTATTATAGATTGGTAGGAAAAAACCCCAATGGATAAAGCTAGAGAAGCCAAAATTTGGCAACTATTTGAATAGAGGTGCAAATTCTATGCTCACCTTTCCAGTGGTGCTATCGATCCCATGGATTTTAAATTTTTTTTTTGAATTAGGAATGAACAAGTATGGTGCTCGAGGTTGAGTAAGATCTTAAGTTGGGGGGTGTGATGAGCCCCATAAGTGTCCTATTATTGTGTCCATCTATTTTATTCATCTTGGTTGATTAACATGTTTTTGAAAACTTTTCCATATAGTTTTCTACTTTCATAAACCATATAGCATTATGTTTTTAAACTATTTTGAATAGTTAGAATTATGTATTCAGATTAAATATATGATGGTTGTCTATTGATTTAGGATATTTTTTATATAAATATTTTTAAAATATGTTTTGGATAAATAGGTATATAACATAGATCATCCTGTAGCAAAAGGAATCTCATTACATAGACCATCCTACAGCTACTGTGTGACCAAAACCATGTATGAAAAGATTTTGATTCTCTTCCAACCAACTCAAAAAAAGGACTCTAAACTCTATAGATATTAATAAGGAAGTATTTGAAGAACAAAATAGCCTTTTTTATCCTATAACAAGGTCACAAGATTCACATGAAGTACATATTTAATGAAGGAAACAATTTCAGTTATCCTAATTTGAATGTATCTTAGAATAGAATGTATTTATTATTTTGCATAAAAAAACTCCTCTATAGTATATAAATATGTACTAGTAGAGTTGTGATATATATATATATATATATATATATATATATATAATATTATATGTTGAATAGAGATTATTAGAATTACATTATCTTAAGCAATTGTTATTGTATCTTCATCCATCAATTCATTGCCATACTTTCGATTAATATAAGTGAAAAATTTTGAGCTCAATTTAGTGTTGTAAAAGGAAGGATTGAATCTAGATTTGGGAGGAGGAAGTGCCTCATTTGAAGGCTAGAACAATAATCCAAACTATTTGTTTAGCTAAGCATGTTATTTTATTTTCTTGAGCATTGTGTGTTTTATTTTTGAGTTGTGTGAATTATATTATTGTTTATATTCAATTGGGGAAGCTTACACACATAATCATTTATTTTACTATACTTTGTTTATGTTTCATTTCAAGCATTTCATTTACTGCACTTTAGCATTTTAGATACAATTAACAAAATGTCAAATTATATGTTAAGTGTGCACATATAATGACATCATCCTATCAAGTCTACATCCTTGGGTTGACATTTAAATGAGGTAGAAGGTATAGATCCATGGTTACTCCACTTATTCATTTAGATCAAGAGAAGTATATCTGATTGTGAATTAGCTATTAGTCAACTCCCTTGAAAGATAATTACTGAGAACATATTCAAAAAATTTGAAAGTAACATGGACTACTCCCTTGAAGGATAGTTATCAAAGGCATTAAGCAAAGAACACAAAATTAGACCACTCCCTTGAAGGATGGATGAGTAAAGAATTTGTTAGAAAAACCAATTTCTTGGAAGTTTCCCACATTGATCAACTTCTCCAACCTTCCCAAGTAGGAAATAAATAAACAGACCCATTATCAAGCAAAACCAAAAATAATAGAATTTTGAAAGTTTCAATAAGCTCTCATTAGCAATAATTTTGAAAGTTGTAATTGGTTCTCATGAATAGACTTCCTGCATTGATCAGTCTACATTTTTATGATATAGACTTGTTTATACTAACTCCTTGATAACCTCTAAAAGAGGCATGCTAGTCTCACAAGAAGGTTCAATTTTTCATCTATCTCCCCTTCATACCCTATAAATCAAGGGATTTTGAGCTCACTTAATTATGTGATCAAAATACCTTTTTAACCAAATAAAAAATTCTAATGTGAAGCATTGAAAGGGCTTATGTTACTTAAGCCAATCCAACTTGTCTTGTTTTAGTCCTTGCTAACTAAGAAACATCATGTCTTATTCTTATCCTCTCATAACTAGTTAATATATATTCACTAAGACATTTGTATCTTGATTATATTCTTTGTCTTAGATCTAGTGTTGTTATTTAACTTACTTTATGTGTTTCACCTTAAGCACAATGACCATAACCATAACCATATAACCATATATCATTATTAAAAATAGAAATCATTACCATAAACCATGTCCATATCCATAACCATCAATATCACATTAACATCATAACATCCATGAATAATAAGCAAACAACCATTCTTACTCATGTCTAAATATAAATAAGAAAGCATATACTTATTAAATTTTAGAATAAACATCATCATCAAATCCATAAATGACATAAGCATCATCATTAGTATAAATAAAATCCACCACATGCCTAGCTAGGTGAGTCTACATTAGTATCAAATCTCCAACCATAATCCATATAACATTGTTCAATGATCATTATCAACATCACAAGATAAACATCAAAGCAAACCATGAATGATAAGTAATAAACAAGAATGATATCTATAAATCATGAATCAATAACATTATAGCATATACACTAATATACATGTCTCTCTATCTCAAAATGTACATCTCACCACATTAACATGCCGGCCGGTATCAAAATGATATACAAAAAATATATATGGCATAAACTATGTCACAACTATGCCCCTAGGGAACCAATATCTCCTAAAACATGCTTCCTCATAGTGCCTATCCTTCAGATGTCCCTACCTACCCACCTAAAAAATCAACCCACTAACCTAGTGTCACCACATTAGAACCACCTACCAAACTATCTATCTACTCACCCCATTAGGGCTCATCAAGATAATGCATCAAGACTATAGCCTCATAGTAACATATCTCCTCTAGTATGGCTAGGTATCATGCCATGAGGATGGTGATTAATGGTCATGTAGGTGTTATAGCTCCTCCTCTTATCTATCTCAAGGATTCTCTCTCCTAGGTAACCAAGGCTAATGAATCTCTATCCTAGTCCCTCTCACCTGTAAGTGTAACCACCTGACCCTATAAAGCTACCAACTAACCTTGTAGTGCTATAACCTATGCTTATGCAATGGCTAACACCATTCTTTTTTATGCATCTAGTGTAACCCCCTGAACTTGTACCCACTAACCTCTACTAGTTGGGTCTACATCCATAGGCTATTTGCCACCATGATCCCCACCAAAGTTTATTATTGTATAAATATCTTAGTACTTTTTAGGGTAACCATATATAAAACCTACATCATCTATCATAAGCCATACTAAAAAATCCTTGTGATCTAGTAAGGTCTGTATCAGATGTGGCTCAAGGAGTATGATATCTGCATCCTCCAGCCTATATCTAAGAAATGTGCTTAGGATACCTTATACTAAGATAAAATGTCTCTAAAACCTCTCAAATTGGATGAGATCTACCTCTCCATCCATTTTATCGAAGATCTACCTATAACTTTACAGGAATAAGGTGTGCCTCCTATATCTAGCCCACTTTAGAAACCCAACATAGGGCCTCCAAATAAAATCACTAATGACCATGACATCTAATGTACCTCTAAATCAATTAGTATCATGCACCCCTCCTCCTACACCTATGAGGGAAAATTCACCTCTCCACTTCATAATGTCAACCAAAAAATCCATTTGGGCATACCCTACCCACATCAGCCCTATTGGCCTCAACACTTGGATATGATCATAGGCCTAGTAGTGTAGAACAAACCCCATGCTAATGTCATACCTCTTATGAGATTTGAATCCCCATAGCTCCATATATATCTCCATAAGTAGCATAACCACCCAACCAACACTATGTGGCCTAGTAGCATCTCAACCAATACCCCCAATAGTAAATATAAGACCTCCTACTAATCAAGTCAAGAACAATGAAACATGAGACCATCATCATCATCATGGTCATCAACCTACCATCATCTCTCACCCTCTAATATAGCATAGTTTAGTTGAATCCTCCAACATACCACCTCACTTGGTCATGGTCATCACCATATACTATCTCCAAGAGCTCATCTCTCTCCTCCTACTCTATGTGATAAACCAGGTCACCCCATATGGGTAACTGATAGATCCTATTAACATCCTTAGGTAATATCATCATCTCAGCAATGGGTAGTAAGAAGGTGTTCATGGATGGATCCCATCTCTTGATGAGGGCCATGCTCATCATCACATCACATAGTAATGTTGATAATGCCTCATCACTCCAAGGCCCACCTCCTCTATGTGATCTTAGTCTACAATAGGCATGCCCTTGTGGATCTATATAAAGATGTGTGACACCTAAGTATGCATCTAAATATATTCTCATGCCTATAATATTTATTAGAATAAACACTTAGTCACCTATACTAATTTTGCCTAAAAATTTTACCTCTCAAACCATGACCTATTTCCCTTTACCCTTACCATTGACTATTTTAACACCCCCTCCTAACTTTCATCTTGGGTATACACCTTCTTTTTCCTCATCTATCAAACTTATTACTTGAACTACTACCCACCAAACCTAAAATTTTACCTATAAAGCCAAAATCATATAATTACCATCTACCATGCCTTTAAACATTCCAAAAAAACATTATAGAAATCATTTACCCATATCAACCATTGACGGTCAGGTAGCTAACTATTGATGTCCATCAATCATCAATGGTTGGGTATGACTTCCAATGGTCATTGTGCATGACCACTAGTGGATTACCATAACCCTACCACCTAATTTACCCACCCAAAATCAACACATAGACCTCAAATACTTAGCTATTACTTACACCCACCCTTATATAAACCTATCCTCTCACATTACAAATCCACAAGCTCATTTATCCCAATAGCTAAACCAACTTTAAAACAAAGTCAAACACAAAAACCACCAACCAACATAATGATAACAATCCTAATTTCAAATTCAAACTACTCTACCAATTGATATACAACCCCTACCTCATTCCTTGACCATTATTGAGGATAAATTTGGGGACCTATTGCCTATCCTCACATGCATCTATGCCCACACTACATATTCATTGGTCTAATTAGTTTGCATGTCCAACTCAAGAATTAATCACCTACTTAGAAATAACCATCACCAATTTTTTCACACATGATAAGTGGCCATAACTCCATACTTTAATAGTTTAAATGAGTCTAAGTGACTCATTTTCTTATTTTGATTTTTAAAATTTTAGGCTTTATCCCCTAACCAGCGATGGTTAGGATGACTATCAATGTTCACTTTTAACACCCCTAATCACCAATGATCAATATATTATCACTTTTCATATGCCTCTCCACACATACTTGTTTAAATATAACCAAATTAAATAGCCACCCATGAAGTTACCTTTTCCACCAACCCATACCACCTCATCACCTCACCATTGGTCCATTCTAGCCTAACTAGTGTTTATTTTGTAATGACCATGCCTAGTCCTTTTGACTATAATGACAATAATTACCATGTTAAATAATTTCTAAAATTTCACTACCTTGTGTACACCCAACCAATTTGTGTCTTCTTAGTAACACTTCTTACCTTGGATTCCCATGACTACACTAGATTAATTTATGTCTTTTCAAGATCACTTTCTACCTTGGATACCCAAGAAAACATAGACCTTGCCTAGTAGACTTTTAATAATGAGTGTACCCGACTACCATGCCTAAATGTGGTCACATAGTCCATTTTTCACTTTATCATTAACCTTAATTTTTAACAACTATGACAATGTAGTCAATGCATGATCTTAGCTATCACATTTTTGTTACACTTTGTACACCTATTTGCACTTTAGTTCCCAACCTATCACCCACCTTCATGACATCCACCTTTATCGTCACCTTCACCACTCATCAAACCCACACTTGATTTTATTTTACCTCATTGATTCTTAGTTTGAGGGGGAACACCTTCTCCCATGCTCAGGGAAACCAAAAATATGACTAAAAAATCTATTTTTTTTAGCTTGATACAAACTACATAACAAAAAGGGAGAAAATGTAGACATAAAAAATCTACACATGATGGTTTTGAATGTCACAATTCCCCTAAACCACCTTAAGACCCCTTTGGGCCCAACCATTAGCCTTTAAACTGATAACTAGGTGTGACCCTAGTCAGCTTGACCTACTAACCAAACTCACTATTTTAACCCAATTTGACCTTGACCCACAATTTACAATAGTTACCCTAACCATTTATGGGCACCATGACCACCAATGATCAGGTTCTACTCTTTAAACCAACTTAATTGACCCTTTAATTATGACTTGCTTTTCTATAATTAGAATTTATAATTTGCATGTGAACTCATACATGTTGAATTTAAAATTAGATAACAAGTTGGACCTCTTGTTAATGTCTTGTTACACCTCTCCTTCCTTTCTTATAAGAATAAAGGAGTAGAAGTGAAAATAGATCCATAACTATCAAGAGCTTTTACATCTAAAGCTTCTTTTGCAGGTGTTCTTCTATCAATCTAATGATCTAACCGTCACAATAGATAGCTGAAGTGATATCACCCCTCAACTAGTAGACAAGTAACATTCCTATACTAGAATCATGCCAGACTCCACCAATGATCCAACCATCTCTATTATTCATGAGATCAACCTTCTACAAGCTAAGTATTTATTTTACATTATTTAATTACTTTGTTTGTATTTCATAACCAACCTAGCATAAACCAATCTCCTAGAATTTCCATTTATGATCTCATCAATCTAACTTTTATCAACCTAGACTCAAGACATAATAACTATCGATGGTCACCTTAATTACCAATGGTCTGTCAAATCACTGATGGTCACCTCAACCACCGATGGTCACCTCAACCACCGATGGTCACCTTAACCACCAATGGTCACAAAAACCATTAACAATAACTATGGTAGAAAATAATATCAAAATATTTGCATTCACCTACCCTCAATGAAATCTAATATTCCTTTTATTTGCTTATTCATTGACTTCCAACCTATTTTCTAAAGCACACCTGACCTATTTAACATTAGTATTGACCTATTTATTGCTATATTAGTCATTTTATTTATCAAGCATTTCTTGTATTCAATTTTAGTAATTTTTTATTATTTAGGCAATTACTTTATCCTCTATTTTCTAAACTTAATTGTTTAAAACATGTGGATTGATAGCCCTCAAGGATGCTCTTGATTCTAGGATCTAGCTAGTGTTAGGCAATCCACCCAACTATCTATCTAACTAACCATTTGATTTAGTGTTTTCTTATTTACATGTCATCCTCCTAATCCAAATAGTAGCTCTTAATAATCACTTGATTCAATGCATGCACAACCAAGCAAGTTTTTTAACCATACCCATATCTAGTTTCTTCTTCATTTCTCAAAAAATAAGTTGAAATTCATCGAAACACACAAACCAATGTAATTAATGTTAATACATATCAAATCAATCCTTCCTAAAAATCTAAATCATGAGATTATAATACAATAATGTAAACCATTCCATCCCTCTATTGAGTCTCAAAAAGCTCAATAAAAAATTTCCACCTTCTCAACCCATAAGTTACATCTCTTCCAAGTTTCTCCCACCATGGTACAATCCTAATAAATTTTTTGGTGGTATGATCATATAGTTTATTCTCATGAAATTTTTGATGACCTTAAAATGTTTTCATTTACCTTATTATTGGATGTATACTTCATCCATGAATCTATTACCCAAGATCACTATAATGAATATATCAAAGCTTCTAAAGATTAATAAAACCAATCACATCAAAATCTTCCTTCAAACCCATATAATAATAAATCACAACATACTCTAACATAAAAACTAGTCATTGATGTTTTATAAACCATAGTGAATCCTCACTCTTCTAATGAAGATGAAAACTTGGTTAACATGAACAACATGAAGCATATTGTATCATTCATTAATTCTCAAACACTTAGGTTAAAATAACTTCTTCAACTTAAAAAATTATTTGAGTCTATTCCAAGAGTACAATTTAAATTTTAACCCCCTTCAAAACATCAAAAGATTTAAAATCAAATAATGATAATTATATTAGCAATGCCAATAAAATTCTAAACCACCTTCCATCCAAAAATAATTGCATCAACGATGAGCTAAAATCTTCTAATATAATTATAAATACACCTCATGTTACATCCAAATATATCACCTAAGACACATAGTATGAATATAGTCTTAAAAATGTTTCCTATATTAACCAACCATAATGACCAAAATATAGAAATTATTGATACAGTTTTAAAATATCTTCTTGTTAAATATCACTATATCAACCAGAATACCTTTCTCATTTCATAATATATCTACATGGTTGATATTTTAAAAAAATATTATGAAATATCTCCCAAAGATATAAAACTTACCTTAGATGTTAACATTCTTGTTTTAAGATACATTTAGATAGAATATGACAATAAAGGTATTCACTATGTTGATATTGACATTGATATCAAGATTAACATTAAATCTAATCTTATTATATCCCAAATGTTTTGAAATTTTTTGATGCACATATTTATTCATTCAAATTTTTGGAAATCTTATAATGTCCATCTTATTAGAGTGTTCTCCAAGATCACTAGGTCAATCAAATGCACCTAGTTCTAGTAAGAGTCAAGAAACTACATACAATATTTGTGAGTAAATAAAAATGTATAATCATATAAAACTAGGATCAATCCATCCAAAATGTTTAACTTAATATCTCAAAAATTAATATGTACAAATAGTAGAGTGAATGTGTAACTCCTCCATGAAAATTAGTCAAAGATGAAAGAATATAATGTAACTCCCCATATATTGAATACCTAATCAAAGAGTAATTTCCACTAGCTAATAATAGTAGTCAAGTGTAACTCCCTATGACTAAGTACACCTAAGCAAGTTAATTTAATAATTGTAGTAAAAAACCCTATGTAGGAATAATCCAAAATAAGTATGTGGAAAATAATATCCTACACTAACTCTCCCCTAAGCATAGCTTTAAGTGGGTAAGAAATGGGTTTTGACAAGATGGCTTGATGAGGTACCTAAGTATAATGAAACTCTCATAATGTTGAGAAAATGAGAAAATCCATATGAAAAACTACTTCTAAAAAGAGATAAAATAAGAAGACAACTAGAATCCCCCCACCCCAAAGATTATGTTGATGCAACCCACATCCCAAGAAGAGCACGTAAGTGAATATACTTAATATAAGTGAAGGGTTTGATAAATATGCTAATAATATTCTATGTGGTCTAATAATATCTAAGATTAATGACATGTGCATGAATGAGATCCCTTATGAAATGCATGTGAATATTCATGTGTTTGGTCTATTGATGCTAAAGTAGATTCTTAAAAATATGAATAAGACTCTGGTTATCACCAAAGATGATTATGGGTCACCTGAAATGAATACCAAACTCTTTGAGAATCCCATAAAGCAAAATATATTTAGTAGTATCATTAATAGTTCTTATGTATTATACCTCAATATATGACAAAGTAATAGAATTTTACTTCTTACTTGACCAACTAATCATAACTGAACCAAGGGATAAACTAGAGCTTGAAGTGGACTAAGGATGTTCAAGATCACTAGCCTAGTCTAAATTTATTTATCTAACCATATCAACACTGATGCTAGTTCTGTAATGAATCAAAAATCTATGTGTACCATGAATTTAGTGGAGCATCATCTTAACTACTTTTGAGTTTAGCTCATGAGGTTCTTGCATGAAGCTAGAGACCATGTTTATAGCATATGAAATGTTAGATTTGAAATGTGTCAAGTAGATGAGACTACCAACAAGTTGTTTATACAAGATATCATCAACCAATGGTGTATAATAATCAACCTCAAGCTTGAATCTAGATATAAATGGAGTGAAAGTTGGATTATAATCAGCCATGCAAAACTAAGAAAGTAAATCAAGATCAAACTTAGGTTTTACAATGGTAATTATTGACTCAAACTATGAAATATGGATCCCAAGGAAGTAATGTAATAAACCCAAGTCAGTCATGGAAAATTAATCATGAAGATATTTTTTCACCACTACAATAGATGATGAATAACCCCTTATGATCAATATATCATCAACATATAATAATAGAATCAAAAGTGAATCATCCTACCAAATTAAGTGGATGTTCATATTATAATGGAATCTCGTGAATCCTAATGAGAGAAATAAGGAACCCTTCTTGGCATACCAAACCTAAAGGGATTGTTTGAGGCCATAGATAGATTTTTTAAGTTTGTATACTAAAGAAGAGTCCTTGATAAAACCCTAATTCTTCTTCATTAAATGTCCTCCTCAAGGTCACCATGAAGAAAATAAATCTTCATATCCATTTGATGAACATCCCAATGATGATTTATGATAATGGAAAATGTAAGTCTAATAGTTTTAATCTTTGTAGCTAGTGCAAAGGTCTGAGTGTAGTCAATGTTAGGCACCTATAAAAAACCTTTTTTAACCAATAATGATTGGAATTCATAAACTAACCTATATTTCATGTACTTTCATTTTATATATCCATCTACATTTAACTATCTTCCTTCCCTTATGAAGGTGTGTCCAATCCCAAGTGTTGTTCCTAATCAAGGAACTTAACTCCTCATACATAATAATGTCTCACTCTATATTTATATATTCCTCCCAAAATTTCTATGGATTATAGGTAGAGGCATAGAAAACATGTGGCCCATTATGAAACTTAAAATTTGTCTACTTGACACATTAAGGATACCAAACCCATGTACCTACACTATGCAGTGTTTTCCTAGGCCAAATAAGACCATAAGTAGGTGAGTTAGGTGGTGAATCCTTATTCTTAAAAGTGTATAAATATGTGGATGGAGATGGATTTACATCAATACTATCACTATCTAGATTATAATAAGAATCCTCAATCTATATAATGTGCTCGGGTTGATGTAAATTATCATAACCATCATTGAATCCAAGTGAGTCCAATGAATTAGGAAAAGTGTCAAGAATTAAGTTTAAGGGACTTTCTTGAAAGCAAAAACTTATATTAATAAAAAAACTCATGTGTTTTTAGATGAAGAATTTGATATCTATTAACACCATCTGGGTAACTTACAAAGATGCAAGGCTTACTCTAAGGTTCCATAGCCTTACATTTCTTCTTAGGTATACATACCATAGCTAGAGATCTAAAAACCCTGAAATGTTCAACTACAACTTTCTAATTGATATAAGTTTCAAAATGAGTCATTATTTTCAAATATTTATGAACAAATTGGTTCTATATGTATAAAGCATAGTTGATTGCCTCTACTCAGTACTAAGGTCTTATTTGGTGTGAATCATGTAGTTATCTACCTCTTTCAAGGACCTAGTATTATATTCTATAACACCATTCTGATAATGAATGTATGAAACTATATGCTACAAATAATTCCAATATTATGTGTAAAACTTATCACACCTATTATTTATATAATCACCACTATTATCTATCTACATAACCTTGATGAATTTCCTAGATTATTTTTTTATAAGAGCCTTGAAGTCTCAATTTTTAACAAAGCTTTAGACTTATGTTGAATGATTAAGTCCCATGTATACCTCAATAAATAGTTAATAAGGTGAGAACATACTTATCACAAGTGAAATATGGTTTGGGGAATGCCCTAGATACATCACTATATATTAACTATAATTTTTGTATATCCCTCCATGCTTTGCCCTTGTCACATTTCTCTTCAAGATGTTTTCTATGTGGGTAACCCTCAAAAATAACTTAGATAAATGAACATGAGGAGGACCTATTACCATACCATGTTTACTTATTTGTTCTAAATAATAATAGTTAAGGTGTCCAAATCACTCATGCCATAATTTGTTTACCCCATCTATGTGAGTAAGCAATGAAATAAGATAAATATCAAGTGAAAAGTGTATAAATAATCTTGGTGATATACCTTTACCAATACCATTGTATATTTACTATGAAATTCTATTATGACTACTTATTCTAGAGAGAATTAAAATCTCGTGCCCTTATGGATGTGAGTGATCTGGTACAATGATAGGATATCGATGAAAGTGATGTAATACTTAGAAAATTTGTGAATGTTCCTCCATTCACTTCAATAAAACCTCTCCCTATAATTTATGTTGGAGTATCGTCACTCAATTTGATAGAATACATGTTACATGGTTCTAATGAAGTTAAATCAACTTATAAAGAACCCATGTGATATGAATCCCCTAATTCAATAACCCGAGATGAACTAGGAGATGAAACTATAATAAGAACCTTGCCCTTAAATTTATCTTTATAATTTTAATTTTTATCCAAATATTATGGAGTTTATTAATTATGTATGATAGATTTAGGAACAACTATGTTATTCTTTTCCATAATATGAATTAGGTGGTCAATTTATTTCTTCATACAATTATATTCATCATGCCTATTTTTATTGCAATAGGCACACTTAACCTTATATTTATTAGGTTTATATTTAAAAGAGGAGATTTTAATGGTTATTTTGGATGAAACATATTTTTTTTCCTTCTTTTCTTGATACTTTTTATTATGTTTCTTCTCCTTATTATTTGAAGTCTTCTATTTCCAATTCCTATCAATTTGAGCTTGTGGTTTTGAGAAATTCAGTTTTCCCATATGAATTAAGTTATCTTTATCTCAATTTTAGTTAGAAATAAAATCATCTAAAAAGGTAAATTTTTATGTGGTTCTAAGAGAAATTTTGGTAGTATGGAAAGTATAGATGAATATATATTAATCTAGACCTAGTTTAGAGAGTATATCAAGAACCACTTGATCATCTTTATTATCTATTCCACATTATTTTAACTATAATATCAAATAATTAAACTTAGGGAAGAAATCTTATAGGTGTTAAAACTATTGGGACTCAAATTAATGATCTCATTCTCCAATTCGTTACCTCTCCTCACATCTAGGTTCCAAAATAGCTTTTCCAATGTGGCCCATATTTAATTATTATTTTTTTCAAATTCAACATGATAGAATAGATTATGAGACACAAAAATCCAAAGGCTTCATCACAATGTTTAAACCATTTAATTTTTTTACAATAGTATTTGGTTTAGTCTCAGTGGCCATAGTTATGTGATGTAAACCCTTGCTCCTTAGAATGATTTACATTTTACACTTACATTTTTAATAGTTAAAATGAGTGAGAGGAATTATCAAATTAGCATCCATAATGAAAAATTAATTTTTTAGTTGTAAAAATCAAAAGAAGGCTCAGATAGAATGAAAAAGACATACAACACCCCCCCCCTAAAATTGTTTCTGATCAACCTACCTATATTTGGCACTTTTTAATTTTATAATGATTAAAATATAAATGGTTCAAGTGGAATGAGCATAAAAAAATATCACTTTTGAAAAAATGGCACTCAAATCTAAGTTTCCTATCAAAAGTTATTATAAATTCCAATTTCTACCTTTAATGGCCCATTTTAAATGTTTGCACAAAAAAATGTAATTTTACTTTAAAATACTACTTTTAGTAAAAAATGGATGGTAATGTGTGAACTATATTTGTGTTGATGCTTGATTTTAGCATTCATAAGTAGGCTATGGCTCATAGGTTATGGCTCTAGATATAGTGTGATGAGCCTATGTGCTATTATGGCCTACATTGGGCACCTATCAAACCTTGGTTGGGTCATGGAATTACTACCTTTAGAAGGTAAAATTCCACAAAGAGATATAATTCCTTAATGGAATAAGGATTAGGATTCCAATGGAGAGGATTAGGATGTTTGAATTCCTTTGTGAAAACCTATAATTTACACATAGATCAACATATGAAGGCCAAAATGAATCTCCACGTATTTGTTTAAACATACTCCCATAATACACCAATGAATAAAACTTATAGTAATAAGGTATGAAAAAACTAGTTTATTTACCAATAATGCAATCTCATGATTAAAAAAATAACAGTAATAAGCATACAAGATAATCGAATACCATATTGGCTCTGATACCATATCAAAGTATTCATTTTTAGAATATGTATTTCATTTATTTCTCACATTTTATAATGTATTATCTATATATTTCATCCTTTTGTGAGTTTGTCCTATGTGAGGATTTATCCCTCATTGTTTAATTAGGCTAGTTTTGTGTTTTACCTTGCCTACATATGCAAGAGATTTTTTTGTACTAGCATAACATATTTATGAATAACACTTAACTTTATTTAATTTGAAATAAATTTTATACAACTTCATGTGTGGTGTTATTAGAGTTATCGCTTTTGAATCTTGGGTTGGAAGGCTTATTCACCATTCTTAACATGGTATCAGAGGTTTAAGGTGTTTCACTCATCTACATTGTTTTATTTTGTTTCAAAAAATTCCCTTGTTGCTACTACTTCTTCCCATATAGATTGTTGCATTTTTTTTAAAATCTCTTATAACTAGTGATTCTTACCTTGTCACATATACTCATATTTTATTTCAAAAAAATTACTTACTACTACTACTTCTTCCTTTGTCGCATATCATCAGCCTTATGTTTCCCTCTTAAAGATCTGACACTTTTATTTAATTGACACTTTATTGAAACTTTGAAGAAAGTGTGATATTTTTATTCTTGGAGGGAAGGTAGAGAGGAAGCATGGGAGAGAGGAGGTGAAGTATTTATTTCCCTTGGTGGAGCATTGATTTCCCTAGAGGAGAGAGATGCGTGTGGAGATCTACTTGTGGTGCCATTTTTTCAAGACATTTTGAAGATTTTGCATTATTAATTTCTATTATCAAGAGAGTCATCCTTAGTTTATTAAGGTGTTGAAGTGAAAAAGGAGGCATCCTTATTATTAGAGGAGAGAGTTTCTACACACCTAAGGCATTGGAAAGAGAACAAGGCATTTTTTTCTTTGTTGTAGATGTAAGAAGAGTTTGAAAAAGGCATTGGACCCTGCACTATTAAGGAATTGGAGGAGTCTTCCATCTCTATGTATCTAAGATCTTGGTTATCATTAGTGATATCATCTTGGTTTTCACTGCTAAGATGTTGGAGGAGAAATATTATTTTGGCATTGAAAACTCCATATCTGCATTGTGTTTTTGGATCATTTGTTGCTATGTTGGATATGAGTGCAAGGGCATTGGATCAATAGAGAAGGAATCATCTACATGAGGAATTGAAAGTGGTGATTTTTTAAGATCTTCCACATTTTACTTTTGTACCCTAGTCTTTAGACCTCCATTAGAGGAGAGAAGCTAAGGGGTAGCATTTTTATCTATGTTGAAGACTGAATAAGGCATCCTTATTCTATGAGGCACTTTTATGATCTAAGGCATTAGATCTAAATTTTGTTTCTAAGCATTAAAGGATTTTCATAGAGGAATTGATCTATAAAGGAAGAATATAAGTCTATTGGACTATGTTGTAATTTATATCTACACTTTTTCAATGGTGGCATCATTTTCTAGGTCTACATAATTTAGTTTGGTGTTGGAATTTTTTGTCCATGTGTCTACCTGAAAAGTGGAATGTTGGCTTGCAAGAAGGAAGGGTTGAGAGAAGCATGTTGGAGTAAAAAATATCTTTTTTGGAGGTTTGTAATCATTTTCCATAAATAAGGTAACTGACAATAGTAAACCTCCTTTCTTTCCTCTTATCACAATTGAACATTCATTTTTCTTTGTTACAAGCTAATTTTTTCTTAAAAGATGAAGTATAAATCATTTACATGTGCACCAAGGTCACTAAGAGGATAATTTTTAACTTTGGTTACCATTTTAAGTGTATGGTTTAATTTTAATTCCAAATATTTTTTGGACTCCTATATTATTTTCTTATTTGGTCACAAAAATCCATTTGTAGTGTATTTTTTAATTTTTGACCCATTTTACATGAAATTATAAAACCTATAATTTTTGAACTGTAACTTGAATTTGAGTTATATTTTTTTCAAAAGTGAATGGTATTTGACTATATATCCATTAACATCATTAAATTTTAAAAATTCACTACTTTTATAAAGTGTCAAATTAGAGAGTTCCTTAATATAATCTTTTGCGGGGTTATCTTGGTGCTAATTTTGTGTATCCTTTTGAATTATTTCTTATCTTTGGTAATTAATTATAATGTATTTTAATATTATTATTTACCAATATGATCCTTTGAATACACATAATTACCATACATGGAGATTTCAAATGGAAAAAATCATAAAATGCAAAGGATTATGGTCCCTAATGAATGAATCTCAACCACAATTTACATGTGAATTTGAAAATTTTCAACACCAATGTAAGTTTGAAGAGTATATGGGTTTGATTGGGGGTTATGTGATTGAAAATATTTTATTTTATTTAGATTGGTGTGATTCTCCATTCAAAATATGGGCTAGGTTAAAGGGTTTGTTTGGGAAAGTAAATCACTTGAGAGCCATGTAGCTTAAAGTGGAGAAAATTTCACTCAATCCATATGACTTTGCCTCTATTGTAGACTACTTCACTAAGTTTAAGCATTTTTTAACATAGTTAAAGGGGATTGGATGAGATACGAAGGGTGAAGAGTGTATGTACTTGATTTTTTCTAACTTTATTGGCCCATTATAAATCTTTATTTTTAATTTTTTCTCTAGTATGGATACCTCAGGTGTCACATTCAAAATACCAAATCTAGAGTTGTTTTTTGAGAGACATACTAGGGAGGAATTTTAATTATCTCACCTTGAGTCTTCCACCTCTCATAAAGAATTAGTTTCATCACATCCTAAGAAAAATGGAAAAACTAAGGGTAATAAGAAGAACACTCCTCCATCTCAAAATGCACCTAATCCAAATACTAACACATATAAACTGAAAACATCTTCCAAATATAAGAATAAGTCTAACCTATCTTGCTCCTATTGTGGGTAGACTGGTCATGAAAAGTCTATGTGTTTTAAGAGAATATAAGCCTTAGAGGATGCCTTTAGGAAACATAATATTTATATATACATTCCTTATCCATCTCATGAGCATGAGAAATTAATTAATGCTATTGAGAGATCATAATTACCTATTTCCTATAGTTGGGTTCTAGATTATAGTGCTTCAAACCATATGACTTCTTCTAAGGATTCCTTTATATCTCTTAGTTTGAGTTTGACTTCCAACATTGAAGTTGGAGATTCTTCTTTCATTTCTGTTAAGTGGAAGGGTGACATACATATATATGGTGGCCACATCAATGATGCATTTTATGTTCTAGACATCACCACCGACCCAATTTTAGTTTATCAGATTTACCATTCTAGTTAGGGAAATATAATGACTTTCACACCACATGGTGCTAAAGTTTGAGATTTTTTAGAGCCACACACACTTATTTTATAGGTTATTGTTGATCATAGTTATAAACTATATTATTTTGAGGGTTTTTATGATACTCCTCATATATGGATGTGTTTAGTTTCTCATGAAAATTTTGATATTTAAATTTATAATGAGAGATTTGGCCACCTAAACTATAAATATTTGAAGGAGTAGATCACTCATAGTATGGTAGATGGTATCCCTATAGTTTCATTTCTTGATGAATTTTTCACAAGTTTTGTTTTATGGAAACAAGACAATGATATATTTCCTAAGGGTATGCCCATGAGAGATTCTTCACCACTTGAAATTGTTCATAGTGATTTGATGGTATTCTTACTCTTTCTTTCAATGGAGTTAAGTGTGCACTTACCTTCATTGATAGTTTATTGAGGAATACTTGGGTTTATTTCCATAAGAACAAGAGTGATGTATTTTCTCACTTCAAAGTATTTAAGGCTTTGGTCTATAAATAGTCATCAATTTGTATCAAGAAGCTTCATATAAATAATGGGAGGATTGCTTTAGTCAAGATTTCTTTGATTTTTTAATATCCCAACATTTTATTCACTATTATATTTCTCATACTCCATAGTATAATAGATTATCTGAATGGAAAAACCAAACACTAAAGGAGATGGATAACTATATGATGCATTCATAGGATTGGCCAGTATAAGGTGAATATCTAATATATTAAGAATGCTTACCTTTACTTTCTCTTACTAATTCACTTTTAGCTACATATTTTATATTAGTTATTCACCTATTACTTGGTTGTGATAAAGAAAGTAATCTATTAAAATTTCATCTATAGAGACTGAGTATAGGGTAGTAATTATAGTGAGTCAACAAGTTATTTGGCTTTGTTAGTTATTGACATAGTTTGGCTTCATGTAGGATTCACCCACTATACTTTGGTGTGGTAACTAGAGTGAAATTCACATATCTCATAGCCTTTTTGAGCATCAATATACTAATAACATTGAGTTATATATGCACTTCATTCATCAATATTTTTAGGATGGAGTTATTAGCTTAGAGTACATTCTAACTCGAAAATAGGTTTCAGACATATTCATGAATCCTTTTACATCACCTCATTTCCTTGAGTTATGTGGCATGCTTAGGGTTTCATAAGTTGTCTTTGGAGGTGTTTGTGAGGACATATTCATTATTCATTTCATGGATACATATTGTGAATGAGTACCTTATTAGACCAAGTTTTTGGGACTTATACTATAAATATGCCACACTCTTTCATTTTTGGCAATTGTTATCCCCTAGCTTTACTTGAGGGAGGGTCTTAGAGTATGTATTTAATTCATTTATAACATTTTATATTGTATTATATAGATATTTCATCATTTTATGAGTTTTTCTTATGTGAGGATTTATCCCACATTGGTTAATTAGGATAGTTCTATATTTTTCCTTTCCTACATATGCGAGAGATTTTATTTATACTTGCATATCATATTTTTGAATAAAAATTGATTTGACTTGATTTGAAATAAATTATCTATATGTTTATGTGTGATTTTATTAGATTAATCACTTCTGAATCATAGGTTGGAATACTTGTTCATCATTCCTAACATTCACCAAGATCACTAGATCAATTAAATGCACTCACTTTAATAAAAAGTCAAGAAAATATATACAATATATGTGATTAAATAGAAGGGATAATAATTAAAAACTTTGATCAATTCATCCAACACACTCAACTAAATATATAATAAATGAAGATGTACAAGTAGGAGTGAATGTGTAACTCATCCATGAAAAAGTGGACAAAGACCAATAGATGTAATATAACTCCCAATACCCAAAATAGTCATTACATAAGTAACTCTCACTATCTTATAATGGTGGTAAAATGTAACACCTTATGACTAAGTACACCTAAGAAAGCTAACTTGATAAGTGTATGAAAATTCCATGTGTAAGAATAATTCATAATAAGGAAATACATGGAAAATAAAATCCTACACAAACACATCTTTCTCCTATTTTATACTTTGGAGAATATTTTGGTTCCAATACTTACCTTCATGCACACTTTGGGATAATATTAATATTTCCATCCTTATCCTTCCTTAACCTTAAGGAAACCTTATAAAATTTTATATTTCTTAATATCTCACCCTCACAATGAGCTAATTCTAAAGAATCTAGCTCACATTAAATACAAATAATTTCAACTTCAAGAAATGTTTAAAGTATAATCCTTGCCATGTGTTTGATATATATTATTCATAGTTTCCTTCATGTACATATCTAATACATAGTATATTTTGTATATGCTAACAGTTTCTTTAAGTTTTTATTCTAACCATTTTATGTTCCATCTTATCCTTGGCACCTATTCTTTATTCTTAGGTATCTATTCATTTTTATGCCTCTTATTTTTTATTTTTTTTAAGTTTCATGGTAATAACTTTGATAATAAACCATGTCATCCTCAATAATACCCATAATTTTTATTTTATTATTTATACTCCTTTTCACCCTTTATTACACCATTATTTTTATTTGAAATTGCTTCCCTTGTGGTTCCTTGGTATATTTTATCATTATTATACACTTTGGGTTTTGGCATATTCTTGCTATCCTTAATATGTGTCATTGCTTTATATTTTTTAAGTTGCATTATAGGACCTTTGGAAATACAACCATGCCTTCCTCATAAATTCCCATCTAGTTTATATCTTATCCCCACTCACTCCAAACTATAGATATATATCATCTTATAAATAAAATGAAATGGTTAAAAGTGGGTTTTTTCACATAGAGTTAGTTACATTTTTTGTGGAAACACTATCATATTCAATCTACATGATCTCATATACATTTTACCCTATCTTATGATGCATATTCAAACATGTTTTCCATTGTGTTTTTATCCATTAAAATTTTTATATGATGGTGTAAACTTAATCATATTATGATCACCTATATCTTTCTCTCTATTTTCACCTCTTTTTTGGCTTACGAAGGTTTCTTTGAATATTTCATTCTTATAAAAATTGAAATTCTACGAGTATCTAAATATATTAGTCTATAGGTTATCTTATTTAGAAGTTAGGTGTAAGCTCTCTTTTTTTACTCATCTTTAGCACCCATTTTTTCCTTCCAAATATATATATATATATATATATATATATATATATATGATGAATATATAAAATCTAAAATATTTAAAATGCATAATATCAAAATTCTAGGCAAGGAAATAAAATATCAAAACTTAAATCACACCAAAATATGTGATAATATTCATTAGCACAACCCATATCTTAATCAAAGATGAAAATCCATAAATGACCTCATTAGAGAGTTTATCTCTAATGGGGTGAAATAGGATAGTATATTTGTGTAGGATATCTTATATATAACATTAGTGCCACATACTTTCTTACATAAGTACCCAATCCTTATAGTAAGTCAACTAGTGGCTCTATAAGGGGTACTAAGGAGCAGATAATATGTTATAAAAAGGTAGGATTATTTATTTTTACCCTTAATGTGATGATATTTGTAATTTACTATCTATCCCAATATTTATGGTCATTGGACCAAGTTGTTTAGGGCCATTGATGTTCAAAATTCTTAGTCTTGATAGAACTTATTAGAGTGTCTTGTTTCTGTTAAATACTATGTTTTCACCTTTGTGACACCTTATTTTCCATCCCTCCATTATTCACCCATGACAATTAATTTTATTTAAAAATATCTCTCATCTTCTATATTTTCCATTTTTAATTACTTTAGACATGTTAGCATTATGACAACATTAGCATTTAGATATTACTCTTTGAAATTTCCATTTTTGAATAGAGGTTTCACATTTGAGTTGTTGTGAGATGTTATCTTGGCCATTTCATTATAATATTAGGATTTATCTTAATTAGGGTTATGACCTTAAGTTTTATATTCACTTTTTATTCCATCCAATCCCATTTATCCCTTTTGTGCTTTCATTTTTCACAGTTTTGTAGGCTATCTAGTATCATTTCTACTTTTCATACTTTACTATATATCACTTAGTTATTTGCTTCCTTGGTTTGTATATTCATAGTTTATCCTTGGAATTTTATCTATAATATTTTCCTTTATTATTATATTTATTCATTTTGTTTTGTTCTAACATAGCCTTATCATTCTCAACTTGCCAATTTTTCAAGTTTTAAAATATTTAATTTGGAATTTTTATTTT